>PVJO010022714.1:0-27543 GCA_004026905.1 Hystrix cristata | reverse complement strand
TATGTGGATGGAGGAAGTATTTTATATCAGGATCTAATATAGGACCAATTTCCTGAAGATGTTATTTAAAGGTGGAACATACATAATGAGTAGGAGGTCACCAGGTGAAGAGCATTTTGGACAATGTTTTTGAGAAAAGTTATAGAACATGTGAGCACTTTCTGGCAAAAGCCATATGGTCTAGGAAGTAAAAGAAAATAAATGCAGCTGCCATATAGATTCCAAGGAGAAAAAATAGCAAGAATAGTCATGGATTATATTATCATTTATTTGAGATAATGCAAGGATTTGTTGTCATGCTAGAAACTTTTGACTTCATCCTTTTTTTTAAATTTTATTTTAATGGTACATTTGAGATGTACATAGTGATAACATTCATCATAGGGGATTTGTACCTGTACATGATATATCTTGTTGCTTCTTTTTTTCCCGTTCCCCTCCCCTCCCTTTACTCCCCCTTCCCTCCTTATTTACAAAAGCCTTGCATCCTAAGAACAAGTAGAAGTTATTGAAGAAGGAGTTACATGACCAAAAATCCATGTTGGAAGAATTTGGTTATGGAGAATGGACTGAAGACAAGGAGGACTGAAGGCAGAAAGACTAGTTAAGAGGGTACTGAAATAATATAGGATAGAAGTCATGGTGATTTTGAATAAAACACTGACAGTTCAGATGTGGAGGAGATTACTGAATCATGGTATAGTTAAACATAATCAACAAAACTTAGTGTGGATTGTGGTAGGTAATACAGAGTGATGTTTCAAAGATGACTTCGAAGTTTCTGACTTGGACAAGTAAATGGTGATACCATTTCGCTGTAATGGGGAAACTGAAGACTATGAAAATCTGAAAGGCAGGTTATGAGTTCAGTTTAGGATATGGAGAGTTTAAAATGCCTGTGAGACATCTCAAGGGAGATGCTAGAGAGTCAGACATATAAATCTGGAGCTAAAAAAAAGAGGTCAAGGTCAGTGACAAGACTTGGAAGTTGTCAGTATACAGATGTTATTTAAAGCTATGTGATGTAATGGAATGAATATTCACCTAGGGAGAAAGTATAAATAGAAGAGAGAAGAGAGCTGAGCTGTGGAGTCTTCCAACATTTAAAGATCAAGTCGTTAAGTAAAGGTTGTCAAGGGAGACTGAGGGTTCTAGAGAGGGTAACAATGAGAACAGCCCTATATTCCAATAACAGTTGAGCATGGTGACCAAGGACATTTTTCTTCAGGAGGGAGGGAACAACAGTATTTGATGATCCAGCTGAAATATCCAGAAAAAATAAGGGCAAACAGTGACTACTAGGGTTAATGATATGATGGTCAACTGATTCCTTAGTTTTATTTATTTTTTTTCTGCAAATAAGCCAACTTTTAATTATAACTGATCAAACTTCATCCAGGAATGTCTCTGAACAGTTGAGGCAAAAAAACATGATAAAATTCTCCTACTGAAGAAACTGAGAGTTCTCCCTGGCCCCAGTGCTCCTGAGGCCCAGAGCAAGGGCAGCCTGTTCCCTAGGCCAGCTTTGCTCCCCTGGCACATTTCTCATCTCAAGAACAGTGAAGGACCTGTGCCCTCTTCCTATCACACTGGCACTCTTCGGAAGTCACTGCTCTGTGAGTCTCTCCCATCCCACTTCCTGTCCTAAGGTGAACAGAGACCCTCTGGCACTGTCAGGAAACCCAGAAGCAGGGCACAGTACCCCTCTGCCCTCCTGGCCTTCAGCTAACAGTCCACTTCAATCTGCTTGGCTGGTTGCTTTCGGTGCCCAGGCAAGGATTAAGTAAAATATGGTAGAGAAAGAACTCAAAGACCCCATGGTGTCCACAGTACAAGTCACACACCAGAAGAAAAAGTAAAATGACAGTTCTAATGACGAGCAAGCCTGGCCATCAAAAGACAAACTTGAACTTTTTCTGATTAATGGTGGCCGGATTGTGGCTCTGGTTGGTGATCTGTTGGGTGATCTAGCTGCACTTCCGGTGTGGCGTGGTGGCACCAGGTATTCAAACGTGGACATCAGATGGGTGGACAGCATGCCCTTGAAGTCTGAAGGCATAGAGCCCAACCAGAGGAAGTGGCAGTTGAAGGCATCATCACTGTTGATGCACTACGGAGAGTCCAGGGCCAGCAGTTTGTTGGTGAGGTCCAGTGCATATGAGTCGAGCACATAGGCCTTTGGCCTATTCTTCCCTTTCCACTTCTGGTCCTTGACCAGGTCCAGCTTCTCAAACAGGTAGTATTTGTCCACGTTTAGCTACATGTGGACAAATACTACCTGTTTTTTGGGCTGATGGAACCAGAGTTGGCTGATGAGAGCAAGCTGGGGCTGCTCTGTGTTGCCCTGTGTGATGAGGCTGTGGGTCCACATCTCAGCCATGATGTACACCGTGCCCCACAGGTCAATGGGCTGACCTTTGTCCTGATCCCCTGGGAAGAGCTTAATTTTAGTTAGAATGCCCAGGACCAACTCATACAGGTATATGGAGGTGAGCAAATTGAAACAGTAAGCGTAGACAGCTTGTTCAAATGATTTGGCAGAAAACAGGAAGTGGACAGACTAATTAGTAAGGCATGTGTAGTCAAAGGCGGTTGAGCTTTCTTCTTTATTTTAAAGACAGGAGAGCCTTTGAGATGTTTAAATGCTGACAACAGAGGACCAGTATAAAGGGAGAGAAAAAAGAGAGGAGATTATATAGCAGGGTCCTCAAGAAAGGGGCAAGATTAGCCTTAGAGGAGGGAGGAAAATTGTTCCATTGCAACGTGAAAGGAGCAAAACATATTTTAGTGTGGATTCAGGTAAGTTGTTAGGTTTCATAGTACAATGCTAAGCAATTTACTTCTGATGATTTTATATTTTCTGTAGAGTAGTTGGAGACATGAAACTTGAGAAAGCGTGCTCGAGATGTGAGGGCTTGAAGGTTTGAGGCAAGTGGAAATATCATTTTGAGATTGGGAGAGCCAGCTAAGGAAGGAGCCTGGAGTCACTGTACACTATAGTGGGCAGGTTGGTGGTTCTTCTAACATTGCTCAGCAGACTGAGCAGATGTGGACAAGAGAGATGATGTTCGGTAGATTAAGTGAGTGAAATATATCTTCAATTCACAATATTTTCAGTTTACACTGTGTTTATCTAGACCTAACTATTGTCATTTGAGAAACATCAGTACTGCTTTATAGTCTTTTATAACCCAAGCTATCATATTTACATTCTGTGTAGGAGGAAAGGAGAAGAAACGGAGCAGCCCCTGCCGCACACATATACATCACGGGAGCCAGAACAGTGAGTTGTTAGCTGTGAGAAAGACTGGAAAATGTAGTCTTTTATTTTGGGTGTCAGTATGCCCATGGGAAAATGCTCTGTTACTAAGAAGGAAGATGAGACCAGATATTGGGTTGGCAAGAAGCAGCTTCTGAATTATAACTGTCTTACTTTTTGACAGATCAAGTAGACAATAAAGAAAATAGATACTTTGAGTAATATAGCTGATACATTTGACTGTATACAAACATCTATATCTACAATTTTGTGCCCATCATTGAGCACACTTTTTAAACCAAATATTCATGAAACATTTAAAATAAATTTCATGTTTAATGTCACAAAAGGAGCAATATATTACACAAAGCAGTAGTTTAATCTATAGTCTCATAGTTTTTGAACATGGCTTGATGAGCCTACACATCAAAAACCATAGGTAAACAAGCAAATCAAAACCAATCATGTAGCACATAAACAAATCTTACTCTATTAAATAATGTTTGGGTCAAAGATAAAATCAAAACTTCAAGGATATTTCATTTGAACAAGAATGATAAATGAAATATAATAATTATTTAGGGAGTATATCCAGTGTCTTATTCAAATGAAAATCCATGAGAATTTTTCTTGAATAAAAAATAAGAAAAATAAATAATATAGGTAGAAGAGGAAGCACGAGAAAATTAAGAAAACATAATTAAGCAACAATTTGAGCTTGAGAAAGAAATGAAACAGAAAACAGGAACTGGGAAAAACTGATAAAAAAAATATAAGGGCCAGTTTTTAAAGTGACGCATAAAAGACAAATTCCTTTTAAGAATATAAGAAGAAATAAGGAATAAACAAAAAAAGCACAACATTAAAAATGTAAGATGATGGATTGAATAGTGTTCTACCAAAATCCACGTCCCATTTCAAACCTCAGAATATGACCTTATTAAAAATAGGCTCTTTGTAGATATAATTAAGGTAAAGTCATACAGGATTAGGGTGAATTTTAAATACAATGACTGTGTTTTTACTAAAGGAGATACGTAGAAAAATACAGAAATACATGCAGATAAAGGCCATGTAAAGATGAAGGTAGATACTGGAGTTACGCAGGCTCACAAGAAGTGCAAGGAGCCCTCAGAGCATAGAAAAAGCAAGGAAAGATACTCCTTTGGTATTTATTTATTGATTGATTCTAGGATTGAGTTCAGGGGAGACATTTTTTATGTTTTATTTTGAGATAGGGTCTCACTAAGTCACTAAGTTGTCCAAACTGGGTTCCAACTTGCAGTTTTCCCTGCTTCAGCCTTCCAGAGTCCTGGGATTACAGGCTTATACCATTGCATCAAGCTCCTTTCTAACCTTTTGAGGGAATATGACCCTAAAGACTCTTTGATTTTAGACTTCTGACCTCCAAAACTACGAAAGAATACATTTGTTTTAAGCCTCTTAGCTTGCTATAATTTGTATGGCAGCCCCAGGAAACTAATGTACACAAAAGCTTAATAATTGAGGTATAAATATATTACAGGGACTGTTTAAAGTATTTTATACTTTTATATTCATTAACCATTTTCATTCATGTGGCAATGTAGTAAAGTAGCTGCTGAAATAGGTTCTATTTTATAAATGAAAATACTGAGAGCCTGAGTAATTTTCCCACAGTAAAGAATTCAAATTTAAATAGGCACACTTCAGAACCTATGGTTTAAACCATCATATTTAATTTTTCAAATATAGTATAGATGTGTTTAAAGACAGAAGAGAGAGAAAAAATATTACAAATTTAAAATCTTTAGGAAATTATAAAAATGACTCAAAAGTTGAAAATTAATAAGTATGAAAAAATTGTCAAATGATTATCAATTCTTCCACTGCAAACCAAAGGTAAAACAAGACAGATACAAACCAACATTTCATAGATGTCCATAGGTGAATTATATCAAACTTTGAAGAAAAATAATTTCTACAAAACTTTAGTTGTTCCAAAAATAAAAGACATACCCCAAGTTTTCAAGTGAAACTAGCCTAACTCCAAACATCTTATCAGACAAAGAACCAAAAAGAGAGAGGAAAAAAACACAAATCTCACTTGTGCATATGGATTACTGTTTTTTTTAATAAAATTCAGTGTTTTTTAACCTAATTCTTCACTTAATTGAGTGTGGTAGACACCTTTTTCAGCTCAATACATCAATGTCAACATCATGATCTCTTAATTGTATTCTTGATGACTCTTTTATCCATCCTCCTATTTATTACTTTTCTTTACACTCTTTTTTCTCTTTTATCCCCTCCTCTTACCTAATCATAGTTTCCCTTCTATTTTTATGTCATCATTTTTAGATTCTACATATTAGGGAAAACAGACAATACTTGTCTTTCTAAGTCTGGCTTATTTTTTAAATTTGTTTTTAATTGATACACAAAAACTTGATATTGTACATATTAATGGTACCCTGTAGTGTTCTATATATATAGCAATTGTATAATGTTTAAATCAGATTGAACGGGGCTGGGGATTTAGCTCAGTGATTAGAGTGCTTGCCTTGCCAGCACAAGGGCCTGAGTTCGATCCCTGGCATCACAAAAAAAAAAAAAAATCAGATTGAACATATTTACCTTCTCAAACATTTATCATTTCTTTAGGATTAAAACTTTCAAAATCTTTTCCCTAACTTCCACAGAGGAGAGAACATACAATTTTAGTCTTTGTATCTGGCTTATTTTGCCTAACATAATGTTTTCAAGCTGCACCTATTTTGTCACAAATAAAGGGATTTAATTTTTCTTTATGACTGAATAATATTCCATTGTGCATGTATTTCACATTTTTGTTATCTATGAACTCATCAAAGGTTATTGAGGTTGATTCTGTATCTTAGCGACTGTGAATATCTCTTTGGCATGTTGATTTCATTGGGACACATTTATTTTTAGTATTTTGAGGAATGTCCATACTGTTCTCCATAAGGACAGTACTAATTTGTATTCCCGCCAAAATGGTATAGGAGTTTATCTTTAAGGTTTCCTATGTATAAGATCATGTCATCTACAAGCAGAAACAATTAAACTTCTTCCTTTCCAATCTAGATGTATTTTATTTCCTTTTCTTGCCTAATTACTCTGGCTATGACTCCCAATGCTGTGTTTCCCAGAAGTAGTGAGAAAGGGCATCCTTGTCTTGTTTCTGATCTCACAAGAAAGTCTTTCAGTGTTTACCCATTCAGTACATTAGTTGTAGGTTTTCACATAGAGTATTATACTGAGGTGTGGTTCTTACATTCTTCATGGCAAATTTTAATCATGAAAAGATGTTGACCTATGTCAAAGCTTTTTCTACATCTATTGATATGATCACATGGTTTTGTCCTTTATGCTGTCAACATGGTGCATCACATTTGTAGATTTGCGTATGTGAAGCCAACCTTGCAACACTGGGATGAATCCCATTTTATTCTGGTGAATGATCTTTTGAAAGTGTTGTTGAATTTGGTTTGCTAGTATTTTGCTGAGGATTTTGGCATCTATTTTCATCAAGGATACTGGCCCGTAGTTTTTTTTTTTTTTTTTTTAATACACTATCCTTAAGTGGATTTAGTATGAGACGGGTAATGCTGATCTCTTAAAATGAGTTCTTTCTTCTTTTTTTGGAAGAGTTGGAGACATATTGATATTAATTATTCCTTAAATATTTGGCATAATTCATCAGTGAAGTAATCATGTTTTCGTTGTTTACTTGATGGGATATTTTATTACTGTCTAAATCTTCTTACTCATTGCTCTATTCAAATTTTCCATTTGCTCTTTATTCAAGCTCAGTAGGTTATATATGTCTAGGAATTTATCCATTTCTATGTTGTCCTTTTTGGGTGTACAACTGTTGGTGCTAGTCTCTTGTAATCCTCTGTATTTCTGTTCTATTGTCTCCTGTTACTTCACTAGTCTCTTTTTTCTTAGTCTAACTACAAATTTGTTGATTTTGTTTATATTTTCAGAAACAGCTCTTCATTTCATTGATTTTTCAATTATGTTTCTAATATTTCTCCTTTGATCTTTATTATTTCTTATCTTATAGTAAGACTGGCTTCATTTGTTTCTTTTTTTCTAGTTGTTGAGGTGCAACATTAGGTTGGGTGTTTTGATGTTCACATTTAGAAGTACTTTTGCTGCATTCCACAAGTTTTGGTATGTTTTGTTTCCATTTTTGTTTATCTCAAGATATTTTTAAATTTCTCTATTAACTTCTTCATTGCTCACTGGTTGTTCCAGAGCATGTTGTTTAGTTTCCATGTTTCCTGAAAATTTTAAAGTTCTTCCTCTTTTCTAGTTCCATACAACTGTGGCAAAAAAAAAAAAAGATAATTAATGTGATGTCAAGCTTCTTAAATTTGTTAAAAACATTTTGAGGCCTCTAATATAATCTATCCTGGAAAATGTTCCATGTAAATTTGAGAAGTATGTGTATTCTGTAGCTGTTGGCTGGAATCCTGTGTATATGTCTGTTAGGTCCATTTGGTCTAAAGTGTAGTGGGTTTTTAAGTGTAGTTTTAATACAGTATTTATTTATTTTCTGTCTGGATGATGTGTCTGTTGCTGAAAGTGTGGTGCTAAATTCCTCAGCAATTATTGTATTAGAATCTACCTCTCCCTACAGATCTAGTATTAACTTTTTTTTTTTTTAATCTATTTAGGTACTCCAGGCGATGGGTCCATATATACTTGGAATTGTTATTTCCTCTTACTGAATTGATTTCTGTATCATTATATAATAGCTTTTGTTTGAGGAGCATTTTTACAGTTTTTCATTAATGTCTATTTTAATCTGATCTAAGTATAGCTATTCCTGCTCGCCGTTGTTTTTTTTCTATGAAATATCTTTTTTTCCCTAATTTGACTTTTAGTTTATGTATGTCCTTACAGGTGAAGGGAGTCTCTGGTAGGCAGCATATAGTTGGATCCTTTTTTTTTTTGTCCATTCAGTTAATCAGACTTTTAATTAGAGAGTTTATTCAAGTAATTATTTGTGGGTAACGACACACTACTGACATTTTCTTAATTTTTTGATTATTTTGTAAATTCTATATTTCTTTGTTCCTCTCTTGCTGTCTTTCTTTGTGGTTAAATTATTTTTTCTAGAGATATGCTTTGATTCCTTTATTTTTGTTCAATTTACTATATATTTTTGCTTTCTGGTTACCACGGGACTTAAAAAATAGAATATATTATCTTTGAGCTAGTAAAATAGTTTGACTTCCATAAAAGAGAAACTATGTTTTGACTCTGTTACTGTCCGTTTTGATTTTTTAATGTCACCGTTTACATCTTTATTTTGAATCTGGCATAGCCTTTAGCAAAGTATTGGTGGTATTTTTTTGTCTTCTAAGCTTTACATTAAAGATAGCATTTGTTTCACTCAGAGCTGGTGATAATGAAGTCCTTCAGCTTTTGTTTGTGTAGGAAGTCTTCTTCTCTTTTGTTTCTGAAGGCTAGCATTAGTGGGTATAGTCTTCAAGGTTGGCAACTTTTTAAAAAATGTAAACTGACTGTATCATTCCATTATTTCCTGGTTTACAAGTTTTCTGCTAGCCAGGTGTGGTGGTGCACACCTGTAATCCCAACACTCAACAGGCTGCGAGAGGAGGATTGCTGTGAGTTTGAGGCCAGATCGGGTACTTAGTACGTTCAATACAAGTTTGGACTATATAGAGAATTCAATTATCAGTCTGGACTACATAGCAAGACCATGTCTGGTCCACTGCCCCCCGACGAAATAAAGAAGTTTTCTACTGAGAAATCACCTGCTCACCATATTAAAAATCTCATATATTATTTGCTTCTTTCTCCCTCTGCTTTCAGTAGGCTCTTTCTTTTGTCTTTTGACAGTTTGATTGTAATATGTTTTGTGGTAGTCTTTTTTGGATTGAATCTGATTGGATGCTTTTGGCCTTTCTGAACCTATGTATTTATCGTTTTCCAGATTTGGTAAATTTTCTGCCATTATTTACTTAAACAATCTTTCTTCATTCCTTTTTTTTTTCTTTTTCTCTCATCTGCCTGCATTTTAAAAATAACTTCTCTTTGAGTTCATAAATTCCTTCTTCTTCTTGATCAGTTCTGCTGTTAATGTTCTCTATTATATTTTTCATTTTGTTCATTGCACTTTGCAGCTCCAGAGTTTGTTTGATGTTTGAAATTATTTCAACTGTTCTATTAAATATCTCATGCAGGTCATTTATTGTCTCCTTCACTTTACTGAATTTTTTCTACTCATTTTCCTGAAGTTTTTTGAGCTTTAAAATAGTTATTTTGAATTAATTGGCAGGCAATTTATATTTCTCCATTTATTTAGAGTCAATTATTGGCACTTTACTTTGTCCTTTGGTGATATTATGTTTCCTGATTGCTCTTGATCACCTATTGGTGTCTGTGCACTTGAAGAAGTAGATATTTATTCCACTACTCACTAAACAGCTTTGTTTGGGAAACGTCTTCAATGGTCAATATATTCAGAGATCCTGGGCAGTGTATTTGGTGTGGTCCATGGGTGATCTTGCTCCTGGAGTTTTTGGGATAACTTTCTTGGTGTCTGGATAATTTGGTGAATGGACCGGGAGCTTAAATTTATATAGTAGACCAGTTGCTTGTGTCTTCTGGGGTGGACCCAGAGCCAGTATCCCTGAAGCATTGTCTGAAGTGTGTTGCTCTAGTGGTTGGCCTGAAGTACAGGACTATTGGACCTGGTGTGGCACTGGAATGAACATGTAGACAGGCCTTTGCTGCTGACTATTTAAAATGGTAAGACTGCTTATCTAAAAACCTTAGGAAAATTAAATATCTGTGAGAACCAGTAAGAGTCCGGCAAGGTGGTAAAACACCTTATATTGCATAAACATATTGCACATGTAGCAGCAAAAAGTAGTAATGAAATATATTAGATATGTTCAATTCATGTTATTATAAAAATAAAATCCCCAGGAATAAAATTAAAGTGAATCTACAATGAAGAAAAATGTCGCAAAACTTCACCAAAACCATGTAATTTTTGTTTCACATTTAAAGGTAAAAATAAAATGATACACCTACTACAAAACATATGTATTTTTATAACGTCAGAGTAGAAAAGTGTATCATTCTTCTAAATGTGTCACAAAAAGCATATTTGGGAAGAAAAGATTAATAGACTTGAGTACAAAAATATTTAATTTTTTTTTTTTTTTTTTTTTGGTACTGAGGATCAAACTCAGGGCCTTGTGCTTGCCAGGCAAGCACTCTCACTACTGAGCTAAATCCCCAGCCCCTTAAAATTTTTACATTACACTAGAAAAAATGTTTTAAAACTCAGGAAAATATTTTCAGCATTTATGTCAGAAATGGTGTTATTACCCTTAGTATTCTAATGATTGTATTAATAATATAATGATTATTACACAAATCAATAAAAAGTTGAGCAGTCTAGTGAGAAAATGGATAAATGATATTAACAAGCAATTCACGAAGAATAAATGAAAATAACCACTAATCTTAGTTTTAAAAAGCTCAACCTCAAAGCCAGTTGTGATGGCATGTACCTGTAATTCCCATTTCAGGGGAGGCTGAGATGAGGTGATTGTGCGTTTGACAGCACAATCACCTTGGTAACATAGTAAAATCTTGTCTTAAACAAAAACAAACAAAAAAAAATCAATCTTGTTTGCAATCAAAGAAACGTACGTTAAAAAACAGACTGAAGAAAATAGCACTAACCAGTGTTAACATGGAAATGTAGTAATGGGTACATATACAATGGGTGGGTGATAAATTCAGACAATCTTTGTGGAAGGCAATGTGACTATGTATTTTCAAAGTTTAAAAACATTTATAGGCTTTAAATGTGCAATTCCACTTCTAGTAATTTATTCCAAGGAAATAATTCTGTAACTATTTTACTCATGTTTAATGTGCAGATATATCAATCACAATATTGTTTGTAAAAATAAATATTTGAAATAACCTATATCACAATAGGTCATTGGCTAAATAAATTATATCACACAAAATATAATATAGGACAGTCAATAAAAAATAATGTAGACCTTATATTTATGAATGTGGAAATATGTTCTTGATAGAATATTAAATGAGAAGCAAGTTATAGAACAACGTTATATTACATATTGTTGTATAAAAATGCACAGAAACTTAGAATCTAAAACAACAAATATTTATTATGCCATACAATTTTTGAAGATCAGACATCTGGGTGTGGTTTATATGGGTATTTCTAGCTCAGAGACCCTCAACAAATTTGTAGTGCCATGTTGACCAGGGCTGCGGTCTGCACAATGCTTGACTAGGACTGAAGAATCCACTTCTAAGTTCACTCACGTGGTTATTGGCAGGCCTCAGCTCTTCACTGACTATTGACCAAAGGCCTGTTTTCCTTGGCATATGAATTAAGTGATAGGCTGCCTAAATTTCCTGAAGACATGGTAGCTAGCTTCCTCCAGAGCAAGAAATCCCAAAGAAGGTAGAAACAGAGACAAAGAAAAGGGCCACAGTATATGTTAATCTCATCGGAGTCATGCTATCACTTCTGTTATGTGATATTTGCTGCACAGACAACCCTATTACAAGGTAGGAGGGGATAATATAAGTGTATGAATACTAGGAGACGGGGATCATTGAAGTGTCATTTTAAAAGCTCACTACCAAAACTACACATTGTATAACATGTTTTTATGGAGAAAGATGCATATATTGTAAGTATAAAATGCAGAAGAAAAATACCTCAAGATATCGAGTATGGTCATATATGTGTGATGAGATTATGGGTGTTTAAAATATCTATTTCTCTTTATCTGTTGTCTGTTTTTATTACGAATATGACATTTGATAAGATCAGCAACCAATCAGTACATGGTTTTAAAGAAAAAGAATGAATGGGAGTTTGGAAATGAATATTGTATTCTTTCAATTTATTTCATTAAGGTTGGTAGTCAAAGTAAAGCAGGAGATAAATATTTTAATTCTAGGAATGGTATTCTTCTCTTTTTTAATAGGAAAAGTATGTTATAGGCTAAGGCGAAGGATCTAGAGAAGAGGTAAATGTCAGAGGCACAAAAGAGAGAACAGGTCTAGTGACAGAAGTCCTGTGGCTGTGTGAGAGGGTATGGTCCTGAGTAGACATGGTGGGAAGTGGTAAGATCAAAGACACAGAAGAAAGAAGGGTCTATTGACAGAGTTCCTGTGGCTGTGAGACTGTGCTCCTGTGTAGAGATGGAGACCATTGCCATGATTTCAGTGAGCATTAATCAAAGTATAGATATGTAAAAGAGTTGACCTTAGATGTGAGAATGTATAAGCTTTGGATGGGGCATATCAGTTTGGGTCAAGAACAGTTAGATTTAAATGGGAGTAGGGATATACCTACTTCTGAAATGAGAGGAATAAATAGATGCCATCATTAGAAATGTTAGAGTAATTGATGGATTTCAAACTTAATTTTCCTATTTTCTTGTCTGATAAATATAGCAAGACATTCTACTGAGTCCAGTTGTGATGGGGGATAAGAAGCCTGAAGAGTGTTATGTGGAATTAAAACATCCATTTTTTGGAATAGGGAAGAGCATAAACCAAAGAAATGTTTTAGAGAAACCTTGGAACTCAGACAATATTTGTGGTCTCCTCTGTCATCATTAAGCTCAAAGAACAGCATTACCAGATCCAATGTGTTATAATGTTCAACTGTTGATTGGTCGTTAAAATGCTTCCTGCATTTTAAGTTATTAGGAAGCCTCTGGGGTAGGTTTATATCTCTTAAAATGATGAAGAGTTAATGTAACATGTTTTCATAGCATTTCTCTTTACTGCTTGTTAGACTGGCTTTCTTGAGTTATGTCTGTATAAAATCCATGATGTAGCTAACTTCACTTTTAGGACAGCAGTTATCAGTACCCATTTAAGATCAAACCAAAAGCTCTGAGGATTTAGCTCAGTGGTTAGAGTGCTTGCCTTGTAAGCACAAGGCCCTGAGTTTGATCCCCAGCACCAAAAAACCAAACCAACCAACAAACAAAACAAACAAAAAAACCCAACAAACCAAAAACAAAATGTTAGTCATGTTTTACAAACCATCAATATAAGGTCTTTGCAAGGACATTTTATATAAGAAATGTGAATTATTTTTAGGTAGAAAATACTTCTTTACATAGGTTAGAATATTCACATAGGTACATTAACCTTAGTTTTTTAGCATGTAGAAGTTCATAAACATTTCAGACAATCCTTCAAAACCAGTACTTTTCCTTTTTTCTCTTCATTTGTTTAAAATTTAATTTTATTGTTATATTTTTATATACATATTGGTCACAGTCATCATAAGGACTGCGTACCTGTACATAATATATCTTGATTTTTCCTTTTTCCCAATTCTCTTTCCCTCCCTTCAGTATTTCCTCCCCTCCTTATTTACCAAGGATTTGTTTCCATTTTTTCCCTTCTATTCTTTCCCCCGCCCGTTGTTCCCTTTCCCATTTGAACATTTCCTTTCTACTCCCAAAATTTATCCTACAGTTTGCTCTTTATTTACCCTTTCAGTTTCTCTTACAAGAGAAAAAATGTGATATTTAAACATGTTTGTCCAATTTATTTCATTGAAAAGTATGGCCTCAAAGTGCATCCATTTACCTACAAATGTTTTGTTTATCCTTCTTTATGGTGGAATAGTACTACATTGTGTATAAAAACCTCATTTTCATTATCCATTCATCTGTTGATGGGCATCCAGACTGTTTCAAAGGTTTAGCTATTATAAATTGTGCTGCAATAAATATGCATATACTGCTGTGGTATGATGCTTTTAAGTCTATACAGGAGATACCAAGAAGGGGAATAGCTGGGTCAAATAGGACCTCTAGTTTTAGGTTTTTGAGGAATCTCCATACTGATTTCCATGGTGGTTGTACCAATTCACACTCCTTCCAACAGTGGAGAAGGGTTCCATTTTCCCCATAGTCTCGCCAGCATTTATTATTAGTTGATTTGTTGATCATAGCCATTCTTTCTGGAGTGGGATGAAGTCTCGGGGTTGTTTTAATTTGTATTTCTTGAATGACCAGTGATGTTGAACATTTTTTCATATATTTATTTGCTGTTTGTACTTTATCATCTGAGAAGCATCTATTCATTTCAGATGCCCACTTATGGACTGGGTCTTTAAATTTGGGGGGCCTTATTTTTTTAGTCCTTTATATGTTCTAGATATTAGTCTTTTGTCCAAGGAATAGCTGGTAAAATTTTTTTTCCCATTCTGTGGGTTGTCTCTTCACTCTGTTGGCGGTTTCTTTTGCTGTGCAAAAGCCTTTTAATACGAAGAGATCCTAGTTGTTGAGTCTTTGTAATATTTCCTGTGCAGTTGGAACTTAGTTCATAAAGTTTCTGCCTACATCTATGTCTGCAAGAGTTTTACCTATTGTATCTTCCAGCAGATTAAGTGTTTCTGTTTTAATATGTAGATCTTTGATCTGTTTCTATTTTAGTTTAGTGCATGGTGAGGGATATGGGTCTAGGTTTACTCTTTGGCATGTGGAAATCCAGTTTTTCCAGCACCATTCATTAAGAAGCTATGTTTCTTCCAGTGAAGATGTTTGGACCCATTGTCAAATATAAGGCAGTGGAGTGTGTTTGGAGTTGTTTCTAGGTCTTCTGTTCTATTGAGCCTCAGGTCTGAGTTTTTTTTTCCCCCAATACCATGCTGTTTTTGTCATGGTAGCTTTGTAGTACAATTTCAAGTCAGAGATTATGACACCACCTCCCTTGCCTTTGTTATCCAGAATTGCTTTTGCTATTCTAGGTCTCCTACGGTTCCAAATGCATTTTAGGATAGTTTTGTCTAGTTGTGTGAGGTGTGTTTTTAGTATTTTGATCAGGATTGCATTAAATCTATATAAGGGTTTTGGAAGTATGGCCATTTTCACTATATTGGTTCTGCCTATCCAAGAACAAGAGCTATCATTACATTGTCTGATATTCTCTTTGATCTCCTTTATTGGAGTACTGTAGTTTTCAACATAAAGCTCTTTGACTTCCTTCATTAGATTGATTCCTAAGTATTTCACTTTTCTTGATGGTATTGTGCAAGGTTTTGTTTTCCTAATTTCTCTCTCAGTGAGTTTGTTATGTGTGTACAGGAATGCTATTGAGTTTTGAATGTTGACTTTTGTATCCTGCTATGTCACTGAGTTTGGTTATTAAATCATGCATCATAGTGTATAATCTTCTTGATGATTTGCTACATTCTGTTAGCCAGTGTCTTACTGAGGATTTTTGCATCTATATTCATTAAGGATGTTGGCCTGTAGTCCTCTTTTTTGGCTGGATCCTTCTCTGGTTTTGGTATCAGGGTAATGCTAGCTTCCAGAAATGAGAGTATTGGGAGTATTGCTTCACTTTCAATTTCATTAAAGAGTTTGAGGAGTACTGGTATTAGATCTTCTCTAAATTTCTTGTAGAATTCAGTAGTGAATACTTGTTCAGGGAAAAATCCAAGAGGACCTGATAACAATCATAAATATATATGCGCAAAATACAAGTGCACCCAACTATGTAAAACAAACATTCTTGGATATGAAAGATCAAATAAGCACTAATACAGTTGTAATGTGGACCCTCAATACCCCACTGTCACAACTAGACACATCAACTATACAAAAAAAAAACCAAGAAAGAAATATTAGAGCTGAACCAAACCTTTGAACAAATAGACTTAGTAGATATCTATAGAGTGTTTCACCCCACAACAACAGAATACACATTCTTCTCACCTATACGTGGGACTTTATCCAAAATAGACCATATGCTAGCTCATAGAACATACTTAAGTACTTGCAAAGGAACTGAAATTATCCCATGCATATTATGAGATTATAGTGCAATGAAATTGGAAATCAGTGACAAAAGAAACCACAAAAAGTACATAAACACATGGAAATTAACACCCTCTTGAACATCCAATGGGTCACAGATGAAATTAAAGAAGAAATTAGAATTTCTACAAGTAAATGATAATGCCAGTATAACATACCAGAATGTATGTCATGCAATGAAAGCAGTCCTGTGAAGGAAATCCATAGTGGTGAATTCCCACATCAGAAAAACAGAGAGAGCTGAAATAAATAACCTAATGTTAAACCTCAAGCTTCTGGAAAAAAAAAAGAGCACATTAAACCCACAGTGCATATGAGGGAGGAAATGATAAAGATCAAAGGAGATATTAATGGAATTGAGACTAAGAAAATAGTACAAAGAATCAATGAATCAAAGAGTTGGTTCTTTGAAAGATTAAATAAAATAGACAAACCTTTAGCCAACCTTATCAAAAAAAGGAAAGACTCAAATTCATGTAATTAGGCATGAAGAGGATGAAATCACAATAGATCTGGCAGAAATCCAGAAGATCATCAATGCCTACTTTGAGAACCTGTATTTTAATAAGATGGAAAATTCAGAAGAAATGGACAGGTTTCTAGATACGTATGAGTTACAAAAGCTGAATCAAGACATAAAAATTCTAAATAACTCAATATCAGTCAATGAAATTGAAGAAATAATTTAAAAACTGCCAATAAAGAAAAGCCCTGGACTTCTCTTTTTTCTGAAGAAAACATTAAAAATTATATGTTACCGGAAAATACAAAAGAGACTGCATACTTGAGCATTTTAGTGTTCTTTTTAGTGAATTAAAATATAACTCTTTTCCTCCTATATTTATGCAGGAAATTTGACATACACTAAAAAGTATATATCAACATTTCAGTTTCCCTATTAAATTCATTGACTGATCCTGATGGTAAACTGAATGCTTCCAGCTAGTAGCTACTTCTCTGCAAAGAAAGAATAAAATTGATACCACCAGTTGAGTGGTACAAGTCAAGATACAGTTGTATTTGTTCCTGTATTTGTGTAAGCCAATTGAACACTTTATTATAATTCTATAATGTAATTTTATTATTATGACGAGTCAATGGAACATGACTATGAGAAAAAATTACTGTTTCTATGAAAATTCTATTGAATGAATAATGTATGAATGAATAAAATAAGAGAGTTAAAGAAACAGAAGAGTTAATAAAGAACCTTATGAGGTGCATTATGCTAATATGTTGAAAAATGAGATGAAATGATCAAATTTCTTGGAAAGTAAAACTTATTAAAGCTAAGTAAATTAGAAAAGAATATTTTATTGATTATGATGACATTTAAGGAACTTATTCATTTTTTAAAACCTCCCCTTAGGGAAAATAGCAGGCCCAGATAGTTTTATAACCATATACAAGGTAATTTTGAGGACAGGAAAAGAGGTAATAGTCTTCACATCATTTTATGAATTAAATAACCACCATCCCCAATCAGAGAAGGACAATATATGGAAGACAAATTGTAGGTTAAATTAACTTATTTTTGAAAAATAAAATTTTTAAAGATATTCACTTGATTTCAGCAATATTTAAATAAATAATTCATTGAAATACAAATAAGTTTATTTCATGCATGTAAAGTTTATTTTAGTAATTCTAAGAAAAGAATCTTCAGAATTTTACATAAGAATTCTTGACCTATGAAATTAATATATTAGAAAATTTGTTAACATAATTTAACACTTTAACATATTATCTCAGTAGAAATAATAAAAACATTTAATAAAATTGACCATTTATATATTTACATATATATAGGCATATACACACAAGCATAGAAGGAAATTTCCTTCATTTAATGAAGATTTAAAAATCTAATGCTAACATCATATTTAATGTTGACATTCCAAAAGCATTCCTTTGCAATTAAAGATAAGTTAGATAAACCAATTCTATTTAGTGTTACAGGATATCTTATCCAGGTATCCTGTAACACTAAATAGCACAAGATAATGAAGTGGAAATTATAAGGATTTAAATGAAAGATATAAAACTGGTAATTTTCTAAGGTCATATATAATCGACTCTATATAAGATTAGATTAAGTGTCCAATCTGATATATGTTTTAACATTATATCTGAGAAAATTGATGGGTATATCAGTTTCCTCAGAATAAATACCTGTATATTGTATGAGTGTATCAACTTCCTCAGAACAAATGCCTGTGTATTGTATTGTAAGGTAATTTTTATAAACCAGCTTTCCACTTAAAGAACTAACAATTGTGAGTAAAATATTGTTTAAAATCTTTAAAGCAACCAACAGATGATTGTATATTAATATGTTACAAGGTCCCAATCTAACATGATATTGGAATAGTAGCCAAAGCCACTTTTCCCTTAAGGAATTTGTCAAGCCAAGTGACTGAAGCATTTGTTCTTGACAGTTTCAAGGTGGCAGATGGGTTAGAAGTTATTATCCAGAGCCAGCCTACTACTGTAAGTTTACTGGGAGACTTTTCCTATAAAAGTGAGTCCTAAGAGACTGTATCCTGAAAAAAGGGTGAGTCAGATGTAAACCTACTCCAGCAATTCCACCCCCTCAGATGACTGTATGAAAAGTTTGCCTTGATATGAACACCACATGGGGATAAGAATACTGGTCCCTAAAGAAATTGTTAACAGAAGCTAGTCCTTACACGTATGTGAAGTCAAAGTTTATCACCTGGTTAGACACGAATCTTCAAGAAATGAATGTATAAAAAGTAAAACATTAAAAAAGAGAATACAATTAAAAGTGGTACCTTACGTAAGGTACCTAGTGGTTGGCAGAGGAAACACAAATATTCTTTGGAACATAATACGTCTATCTCAAACCTCCCAGAATATCTACAAATAAAAATGCAATGTACAACATTTATGAGATTCAGAAAAGCAGTGCTCGAAAAAATTATAGCTGTAAATACTTATATTAAAAATGAAGAAATAGGGGCTGGGGATTTAGCTCAGTGATTAGAGTGCTTGCCTTGCAAGCACAAGGGCCTGAGTTCGACCCCCGGCACCTCAAAAAAAAAAAGAAGAAATACTTCAAGTCAATAACCTTTATACAGCAAAGGACTAGAGGGAAAAAACTAAACCTAAACTAGTAGAAGGAAGGAAATAATAAATACTAGTTGGAGATAAAAAATGAGACTAGAAAAAAATAATAGAATCAACAAGGCCAAAGTGTTTTAAAGATCAACAAAATTGACAAATATTTACATTGACCATCAAAAAGAAGATACGAATATCTAAAAATAGAAATGAAAGTGAAGAAAATGCCACTGACCTTAAAGAGATAGAATAGATTATAGCAGAATACTGTGAACAACTGTATGCCAACAAATTAGATAACCTAGGTGAAATGGACCGATTCCTAGAAACACACAAACCACCAATTCTGACTGAAGAAGAATTAGAAATTCTGAATAAAACTATAAAAAGCTTTTAAACAAACTATAAAAAATTGAAGCAGTGATCAAAATGTCTCAAAAAAGAAAAGTCCAAGAACAGATGGCATCACTGATGAATTCTAGAAAACATTTAAAGAATTAACACCAACCCTTGTTAAATTCTTCCAGAAAATAGAAAGAACACTTTTAATTCATTCTGTGATACCAGTGTTACAGATATTGAAGTGTACATTAGTCCTAATGGCCAAAAGGAAGAAATAACCCAAATGTCCATTAATGAGTGAGTGTGTAAACATTATTTTATATCCACACTATGGCTGAATAGCAAAAATTTAAATAAAATATTGATACATGCTACAACCCAGGCAAACCTTAAAAACATTATGTAAGTGAAAGACGCTAGACACAAAAAGTCACATATTTTATGATTCAATTATACGAAATATCAAAAATAATAAATCTACAAATGCTGAAAGCAGATTAGTGTTTGCC
Source organism: Hystrix cristata (assembly GCA_004026905.1). Taxonomy (NCBI): domain Eukaryota; kingdom Metazoa; phylum Chordata; class Mammalia; order Rodentia; family Hystricidae; genus Hystrix; species Hystrix cristata. Next base: position 7,450 of record PVJO010022714.1, on the reverse strand, counting down.
AGAAGATTAATTGCTTGATGGGAATGGGGTTTAAATTGATCAAAATATTTAGGAACTAGATGTGATTGGCATGGAATGCAAAATTATCAATTGTCCATGCATAAGAAAGAGGAATAAAAGACCCATGAGGAGAGATTCTAAGCAGTTGAAACTAATGGGAAGTGACACAGGTGATAGAATTAGTAGAAATGGATATTAAAAGTTATATTCCATGCATTAGGATGATAGAAGCTGTTAAGTAAAGATATACAAGATGCACACATATTCACACACATACAAATATACACACAACACCCAAGTCAAACGTCTCTATAATTGTAAAATGTCTAAGCCATATTGCACAAGATTAGCACTAGAGGAGATATTGCAGAAAATATCAAAATAAACTATCCACAATGAAATACAAAAAGATAAAAGCCCAAAAGGAAAAATAAACAGCTGTTGAAACAACTGCGTATATGTAATATAATACATATAATACATATGTTAATAAATGTATAATTGGAATTTTCAAAAGAGAGAAGTGGACAGAAAAATGTTTGAAGTAATAGTGGCTAAAAATTTTCCAAAATGAAAGAAAATGCAAGAAACTTAACAAAATCCAAGCATAAGAAACGTGAAAATTACACTTACTGTGATCAGAATCTTCCTGAGATATAACCTAATCACCTCTACCTCTTTGTATTCATGCCTTTGTGTAATATCAACCTCTTGAATGTGGGCTGAACTTAATAAATTGCATATAGAAAATAGGGAGGGGTGGGTGAATGGAAGGGAGGGGAGGGGAGGGGGGAAGAGGGGGGAAAACCAAGATGTATCATGTACAGGTACAAAATAACCATGTTGATTATGATCATTATGTATGTAATGTACCAATACATGTTCTTGGTAAAAATAAAAATTAAAAAAAAAACAAACCAAAAAGAAAAAGTGATGGGATGTAATTTCTGAGATTTGACTACAAAAGACTGGCTTTGATTCCACTGGCACTTTCTTGCACTCTCTTTTGCTCATATTGATTGGAAACAGCTGCCATTTTGCCAACTGCCCATAGAAGCAGCTCACATGGCTAGAAACTATGGGTATTTCTGAGCAACAGCCAGTGAAGGACTGAGTCTTCAGATCAATGGCTAATGAAGACACCAGTTCTTACAAGAATTAGTAAATGATCTTGTAGTCATATTCTGACCTACTTGAACCTTGGAATGACTGCAACCTCAGCCACCAATGTGACTACAGTTTGGTGAAAAAACACAAATCACGAATGCAGGTAAACCACATCCGTATTCCCAACATATAGGATACAATGAGATAATAACTGTTGTTCATTAAGATACTCAGTTTTCAAAGTAGTTTTATACAGTAAAAAAGAGCTAATATACAAAAGAATATTGTAATTAATTGTTTAAACCAGTGGTAAAAAGAAAATCTTTATAGTAGCCAAAAGAAAGAAGACACATTTTTTATAAAAGATGGCAATGAGAAACAACATGAATTGAAAAATAGTGGAGCAAAATCCTTAAAGTACTGAAGGGAAAAGAATCCTCAATTTGGAATCCTATCATGTGAAAATATGTTAAGTGTAAATGGTCTAAATATCCGAATTAAAAGGCACAGATCATATTGTCTAAGAAAAGCAAGAGCTAGTTTAGATGCTGCCTAGAAGAAGCCCACTTTACATATAAAGGCAGACATTTTAAATTAAAAGGATAGATGAAAGATAAACTAGGTAGGAATGGTTGTATTAGTGGCATAAAATATATTTCAAAATAAATATCAGAAAAATCACTTCAAAATGAATATTGTGTAAGTTCATCAATGCGATGTATGTCTAAATACTTTTACAATTAATAGCTGAGTATGCAAATATTGATAGAAATGTGAGGATAAGTAAATGAAATCATGATTATACTCAGAAATTCAACATTTCTCAATATTTGATTGGACATATGAACAAAATAAGTGTAAGTACGAAGAAGACATGTACATTATTGACAACTTGATCTAATTGGCATTTATAGACTATTCCATCTAACAACAACAAAAGTCACAGTATTTTCATGTGCACACTACACATTTACCCAGACAGATCAAATTTTAGGCCATAAAATCTCTCCATACATTTAAAAAGAGTCAAGTCATCCAAATTATATCATTTGAGCATGATGAATTTATATTAGAAATCAGTAGGAGAATGACACTAGGAGAAACTCTAATTGTTTAGAAACATAAAAACACACATTTGAATGATGATAGTTCTTGTGAAAAATTAAAGGATATTTAAAAGTATTTTGAATTGAATGAAAATGAAAACAGCATACCAAAATTTATTGGATGCATCTAAAACAGTAATTAAATGGAAATTTGCAGCACTAAATGTCTTTGTTAGAAAAGGAATGCTTCAAATCAATGATCTCACTCTCAAAGAGCCTAGAAAAGGAGAAAATGAAATTTAAAGTAAGCAGGAAAAATAAAATAATTACTACATAGCATAAATCAATAAGAAAGAGAAAGGAAAAACTAGGGAAAATCAGTGAAATCTAAAGATGGTTCCTTATGAATATAAAAAAAATTGATAAGCTAGCCAAACTGGTGGTGAAAATTGTGAAGATATAAATTAACAATATTAGATATGAGATAGGAGTCATCACTCATAAGTTTCCACAGATATTAAAAAGATTATAATAGAATATTAGAATGCATGGAAATAAGTTCAACAACTGAGATGAACTGGACAGAAGTAGCAAGAAGCAAACTACAAAGAAGCAAACTAGAAAGTAAACTTCTTGAAAGAAGCAAACTACAAAGCTCACGCAAGAAGAAACAGATAAAAGGATAACCCTACACCTAATAAAGAAATAAACATTTTAGATAAAATCATTCTAGAAATAGAATTACAAGGTTAACTGGTTTCCCAGATAAATTCTACCAAACATTTATTGAAGAAATGAAACATATCCTAAACAAACTTTTCAAGAAAACTGAAGAGGAAGAAAGAAATGTATTCCAATCCATTCCACAAGCCACCATCACCCTGATAGCCAAACCAGACAAAGATATAACAATAAAAGACTACAGATTGATACTTTCCATGATCATAGATATAGAAATTTGAAATGAAATCTTAGTGAATTGTCTCCAACATATATAAAGAGGATAATACATCATGATAAAATAAGTGCAAGACTGGTTTAACATTATGTCTACTAATGTAATTCACCATAGTAACAGATGAAAGAAGAAAAATAATATTGTCATCACAAAAGACATACATAAATCATTTGATGAAATTCAACATCCATTCCTGATAAAAATTCTCAGCAAAACAAGAATAGAAGGAAGTTTTTTAACCTGATAAAATGCATTGATCATGAACAATGCAAGGATGTCATCTTTCACCACATTTATTCGACAGAGAAAAAAAAAAACTTAATAGCATCAAAAATGCTAAAATTTTAGATTAAACAATCAGATATCCAAGACCCATTCAGTGAAAACTAAAAAAGCATTTCTGAGAAAAATTAAATATCTAGGGATATATTGTGTATCTGAATCAGAAGATCAGCTCAATATTATAAAGATATCAATTATCCCCATATTTATCTATTGATTCGACAGAATCCTAATCAAAATGCCAATGTGCTTTTTTTTTTAATAAACAGAAAGCTAATTCTTAAGTTTACATTGAAACGTAAAGGATGTAGTTTAGTCAGAACAACTTCAAAACAAAGTTGGAGGACTTGTGCTAGCTGACTTTCAAGTTTTGTTATAATGATACTGTAAGTGAGTGTGCTATTAGCACAAAGCTAGGCAACCAGACTGATGTTTGACAGTATCCATTCAACTGTATCAACTAACTTGCCAGCTTGCAAGCAGAGCAAAATCTCAGATTCTTCATAGTTCCCAGCCTAAGAGCTTTCAAAGCTATCTGTAATGATATATTTCTTCAACTGGATTATAAGTACATGGATATTCATTTAATGTTTATCCTTTATACCTTATATATACATTTATATTATTTTCTGCACAACATATGTTATGATAAAAATAAAAATAGTAAGTAAAGTTTATTTTTTTATTTTTTATTTTTTTGTGTGTGTGGTGCTGAGGATCGAACTCAGGGCCTTGGGCTTGCTAAGAGTAAGTAAAATTATTTGTAAAAATTCAGTAAATTTATTTCACTAAAAATATCACTGTGAAACAAAATGTAGGTATAGCAATTGTAAATAGGGAAGAAAGTCATAAAACTTAAAGGGATTTTCACTCACCATGGTTTGTAAATGTCAATAGATTCTACCTCTCTGTTAAAGAAACTGAAACTAGAATTAATTGATGACACTTAAGGGTAAACTTTGTCCAAGAAAAATAATGATGTAGGCATTGGCTTGCATAAAAATATTAAGAAATGAATGCCTGTTCATGTTTTACTTAGAAAAATATCTTAGAAAAAATATATATGTGTATTTTTTTTTACTGTGCTCTGTTTTAAAGGTAACTTCTAAATTAGCCATTCATCTGTCTCAATTCTACTTGAAAGTGGGCTTGTACTGTATTTTAATTAATGCAGAAAAATTCCTGGGTAAATATTGGTTGGATGTTTGACTTTTCATTTAAGTAAAAGCCCAGGACCTCTTGGGAGAACTTCAAATCTCCATGGCACCCAGGGATTCATTTTCAGCTCTGAGTAGAACAGGAAACTTGACATGGATTTTAACTGAGGTTGGGCCATTGACGGGGACTAGTTAAATTTAGAGGTAATTACATACTTGTGCATGAATTTTTAAGTGAATATGTAGCAGTTCAGTAATGAGATATGATATTCCTTGAAATTTGATTTAACAAACACCTTTTCTTTTTCCTTGATTATTCTTGCCTTAACATGGTTCAAGTTACTTCATATTTCCTTCTTTCCTGACATGTGAATACCAGGGAAGGGAAAGTGAGGAAAAGACAGATTAAAAAGAGAAATGTTGTGAGATTTTGGAGTGGGAAGCAAAGAGAAATAAGTAGAGAATATAAAAACCAGGAGTGGAAGGTTATATCTATGGCAATAATAGTGAATTCTAATACTTTCTATCACTTATTGTGACACTCGTATTTATCAGGAATTTTGCCTTGTATCTTTTAATGTGTACAACATTATGAAGCGGCAATTATTATTGTATAAATGAAGAAAAACGCCCAAATTTCAGTAACTTGTTTCAGGGTGATGGAGTCTGGGTTTGACCCCAGGTCAGCTTGTCTCTAGAGCCCATGCTTTTGCCGCCACATCAGGCTACTTCTATATGATACTGAAGCAAGAAGTCAAAATACAAAAACTTTAGATGAGCAGGTTATTATCTGTCATCATATAACCAACGCACAACACAAAATAACCTATCATTATCCTTAGCTTTTGTTTCCCTTCATTATCTCTCCTCAAGGTCCCAGCTACTTGGAAAGATTCAATTTAGTTAATGTGATTTGCAAGGGAGATAAGCCAACAGGCAGGCAGAAAACTAAAGCCCTTGCCTTAGTTTTCACATTTTCACATTTTCTTGAGGTCAAACAAGCAGCTTACCTCCCTCTGATCTCACAAAGGGCTTAACGCCCACTTTACTCATTGAAAGTAGATTCAAACCAGTATTTCTTAATCTTTTGAGGGTTATGGATCCCTTTAAGATTCTGAAGAAGGTTAAAAACCCTCTCTGAAGAAATTTTACTTAGTAAGTCAAGACTTTTGTAGACTCCGCCTCCCAAGAGCTCAGGTTTGCATCTGGGATGAAAATCTTAAAATTGGGACCTGGAACTACAAAGAGACGGGCAGTGAAATTTGAGATGGAAGATGAGCACTAAGCCTAACACTCCAGCTCTGCTAGGACTTTCATTGATGTGTCTTTTTCTAATATAAGATTGAACGTGACTACCTTTTTTCTCATTTTATAGGAAGGCATATTCCTATAATAATTTTAATGGAAATTTAAGCTTAAATTCCTACCTAGATCCAAATTTGGTAATTGATTTTTGCTAAAAAAGATGATACGTTCCATCATAGTGTTAAATTCTTTGAACGCTCCAGTGCCCATTGGTGGTCAAGGAAAAGATTGTTGCTTTGAATATTTTGTTGTTAGACATGTTATTACTTCCTGGAGGGTAGCTTACTTTGAATTTTGAAATAGGGTCTTCTCTCTAGACATTGCTTATATTCAATTTTTATTTTTAATAAGCACATGTATTCCAATAACATTTTGGTGAAATAGTGGGGTTCAGGAAAGAATGCTGGACAAAGAATCAGTATTGCCACTAACTTGCTGTGTTATTGTTCCTGAAGGTGAAAGAGACTACCTGTGTACTTTCAGTATTTGCATATGTAACATGAAATGATCTACTATTATTAGTGTTTTTCAAACATCTTTAAACAATTTAGTAGTTGAAATCTTTGTTTTAATATAATTATGCAGAATATCAGTACAAGAAGGTAATAGAGCTGCTGTGATTGAAAAGTGATGAAGTTTTGTTGAGGAATCGAGACTCTTTTCTTCTCTTCTCACATTCCCTTTATACCACCAACACACCCATGAAGTCCATCCACAGAGAATGGTTTTAAAGCAATTGATCTAGAGAACAAATTGTAATGACAAGAGTATGTTTTTTGGAGTCAAGCATGTCTGGATTCTAATCTTAGTTTCAACAGTCAATAGTTCTGCGCCTTTCATAAACTACTTGATCCCTATACGCCTCTGTTTCCAGGTCTGGTAAGTGAGGATGATATCTCCTGTCACATAAGGTGGTTGTAAAGACTTAATGACTTATGATCAAACAATAAAGTGAATGTTTAAATAGAAAAAACTTTATTATAGTAGAAAGACGCATTGCCATTAATCCTCCTCAAAACACTACTTCATTACTTTGATTGCGTTTATTCCACAATTCTTGCCACTTTCTGAAGGAGTTCTGGAAGTTCTCTTTCCTGAGCGTTTTTAGTTGCACTATTGTGGCTGTCCCTGTATCCTGAATTAATTCAAAACATTTACCTTTCATGGTCATTTTGACTTTGGGGAAGAGCCAGAAGTCACATGATATCAGATCTGGAGAACAAGGTAGATGAGGACACATCATAATTGTTTTACCTAACAGAAATTGCCATAAACATTTGATCAATGAAGGGTGATTAAAGCATATGGTTAATGTTTAGATTCAAAAAATGTATTACATTAAAAAGCACATTGCCATCAATTTCCTTCAAAATACTGAAAATATTCCCTTTCATTTTGATTTTTTATTATTTTTTACCAAGAACATGTATTGGTACATTGCATACATAATGATCATAATCAACATGGTTATTTTGTACCTGTACATGATACATCTTGGTTTTCCCCCCTCTTCCCCCCTTCCCCTCCCCTCCCTTCCATTCACCCACCCCTCCCTATTTGCAATAAGTGTAACTACACTTTACCATTTTTCCCCC
>PVJO010022713.1:0-27528 GCA_004026905.1 Hystrix cristata | reverse complement strand
AGATAGCATTGGGCTTGATGGGCTTGCAAAACGCTATGCTGAAAAGTGAGAGGAAAAGCAGGAGTTATGAAGATGGGTTATGTTAAATGTTCATTGCCTATACCTTGTACTCCTCCTTGAGTCAATCGATTAAAAATTACAACAAATATTTAGGTCAGTGAAAGCCTAATAGATAGATAGGGAGGAAGAGAGAGAGAGAGAGATAGAGAGAGAGAGAGATAAAATGATTTTACAGTTGACCATAGTGCCTCAATGTCAGATTTTCAGTCCTTTATATTTTCAGTCCTTTTTTTTTTTTTGGTTTTAACACAAGAAGCTTATCAGTTCATAATACCAGAAGATCTGAAAGAAAAATTAAAACAAAACCCAGAAGTTCCTTGGGCTTCTCGGGCAAAAGGGAAAGGCTTCTAAGTACTCAGAAGACTGTGAGTTCACCAAAGTCAGGTAAGTGCAAAGATACCCCTGCTTTCTTCTATGAAGATTTAACAAACTCTAGAGAACAAGGGTTTTTAACAAGACAATAGATCCAAATTTTGATTTATTACAGATAGAAATTTGCCTATTCAGGGAATGGAATTTTCTTATGTGGTGCAACATAAATGGACCCTGAAAACATTCTTAGTGAAAGAAATCACATACAAAAGAATAAGGTATGATTCCAACTTAGATGAGGTACCTCGCATAGGCAAAAATGAAGAGAAAGAAAATAGACTAAAGGTTGCCAAGGCCTGGATAAGGAGGGAATGGGCAATACTACATTTTTACTGAGGATGAGGAAAATGTTTTGGGTAAAAGGATCAAACAAAAAAGTTTACCTTTTTAAAAACAGCTCAAAAAAATGGAAAAGTGTAAATAAACTTGTTGCAAATAGACAGGGTGAATGGAAGAGAGGGGAGGGGAAGGGGGGGAGAGCCATGATACATCATGTACAGGTACAAAATAACCATGTAGATTATGATCGTTATGTATACAATGTACCAATACATGTTCTTGGTAAAAATAAAAATAAAAAATAAATAAAAATAAAAGCAGCTCAACCTCCCAATACAGCTCAGTTCCTAGAGTCTGTAGATTTTAAATCTTTTTGCCTTCCTATTTATATCCTTCCTTTCCAAATCGATGTTATACCAGAAGCACTATTTTACTAGAGGGGAAAAATCAGGAAAGTCCATGAAGGAAACCTTCACGTCATTGTTGACTCTCAGATCTTCAAACGCTGTGTTTAAAACAAGGCAGAAAAGATGACTATTAGACATATATGGGAGAGTTAACCTCTTCTGAGTACATTTGAATGAATACAAAAGGCCTTAACTCCTGTTTTTGGAGGGTCTTGCCTCCCACTCGTTTTGAAAGCAGAGGCTAGCGCTGCGCTTGCTGACACAATCCTACACAAGACCATTTCCTTTCAGTAGTGCATGTGGAGGGAAGGGCAACAGGTGCCTTAAAAAGGGTAATCTTCTCCAACATTTAATTTAGAGTTTTGGTTTGTGTTTTCAGCTTTTAACTGAAAGAAGTTTTTTAAAAAGTTGTCATTGCTGCATTTTATCCTAAGATCAGATGTCCACCATGAGGACAGAGATCAAGACCTGAGGTTACACTGCACCCTTTAACTCCTCTCTTAGATTTGAAAGGGAGACGCGCAGGCTGATTTATTCTCCTGGAGATGGCCTCACTCAGACTGACCCTGCCCTCAGCTTGGACTCCTCTTGCCCCACCTATGACTGAAGTCAGGCTTCAGTAGGTTATGTAAAAAAGAAATTTTTTTCCTGGCTGAGGGACAGTTTGGAATGAAATATCTGTCTTTATATTTTTGTTTCCCTGTGAACAAAAAAAATGTACATCTACCTAATATTAGGGTTGTAACTCTTCTTGTTCTAGTAGTCAAGCTGCTGGGTGAACCGTGGAATATACGCAAAGGGGCAGCAGATTGACGCCACTAACACGTAGAACTGCCTGCTTGGGTGTTTCACAGCTCAGGGGTCAGCAGGAGCAGCATGTCTCCGGATCATCTGGAGAGAGCAACAGAAACTTCAAAAACCTGCCCTCATGGAGACAGTTTTTTATTTTTTCTTTTTTAATTTTAAGGGTAAGCAAATATAATAGAGTCTTTGTGTTTTATCAGAAAAGTTAATGAAGTTTACTTCTTTAGAACTTGGACTGAATAGTAAACAGAATTATGTTGTCACTCTCCCTAGGGTACATCCAGTGCTGTCACATTAAGCAAACATTCCTTCTCAAGGGAACAGAGTACTTGATGGCTTGTGCAAGCAGAAAGAACTGAAGAAGTAAAGAATAGGATGCGTTTGGAGACGTGTATGATGGGAAAGACAAGCATGATCAGCCTTTTAAGTGTTCGAAATTTTAAGGACTGTAGGAAAACTGATTTGGGGCGGCCTCCATGTCAGTGCGGATTTTGCTCTGAAACATCAGTGGGACGGACTTGGCCCTCAGAACCCTTCACGGGAAGTGGACAGGCGGCTGGGGTGGCAAGGGCAGATGCGACACTGTACGGGGGGCAGTGCTAAAATCCAAAATGACCCTGGGGGACTCTGACCTAGAAGGCATGTTTGGCTTGGACTGAGATTTAACAAACGACAACAGCGTGGAGAGAGGAGACTTGGTAACATGACACATTTCTCTGCTTCCCTGATTCTATCTCTGCTGCTCCGTTTCTGTGGACAGCTTCTGGGACCATCGTCACCCAGAGCAAGGTGACTAACTGCCAACAGAAGGAGAGGGATGGAAATGACTGGCTGGAGGCCCCAACCCTGAATTTGGAAAGTTGTCTCCAAAATGGCAACGGGCCCTCGGGAATAAACAGATTAGCTCATTTTGAGAAAGAAGTATTTATGATCAAACATGACAGGTATAACATGCTGGGAGAAACAACTTTATGGCTATGAGACAACATGGGACAGTTTACCCAGGGGCCTGTCCTTCTGTTCAGAATGCAAAAAACCTTCCTCCCTCCTTGTGGTTGTTGGCAGGAGTTGGTTACACTGCTTTTCCCTTGTCCCCAGTAAAGCCGTCCTGGACTCTGGCTGGCGCCCTGTTGGATGGCCACCACTGACTCCATTTCAAGTGGCATGTGGGGTACAGCTGGCAGTGGCCCTGGGTTCTCTTGCGGTGAGGGAGCATTCAGAAGAGCAGAAGGAATAGCCACGTCAAGGCCTGGCTTGTCCCTCAGAACTTCCTCTGCCAGGAACCGCGGGACGCCCGACCCCAGTACAAGAAAGGCCACAGGGGAAGCCGGCAAAAGAAGCAACCAGGCAGAGCGCAGGAAACGGCCTCTGTGGGTTTTCGCAGTGGCCACACTGCCAGTGTTACACAATGTGATGTGATGGGGGAAAGCAGTTTTTCCTACTCTTACACATTAGGGTAGTAGTTCCTTGACAAATTAATAAAAAATATAATTGTCTTTCAGTGTGAAGAATGATCTGGAGTGATTTGGCTATTAACTGATGAAATAAATTGACTTATGAATGTTGGAAAAGGAAATGGATAAATTGCAGTTTCTTTCCCCAGCTCACTCTGAATGCTGAGACCGACAAGCTTGTTTAATCCTGGTCAAGAGCATGTGGTTTGCTGGTCAGGGGACGTTGCGAGGGAGTCAGAAAGTCTGGGTTGTATTCCCAGCTTTGCCACTGACTCACTGGGTGACCTTGACCAAGAGCTGCACCCTGACATCAGCATCCATAAAACAGGGATTTAATGACAAACCCCAGAGAGGAATGTCTGAGCAGTCTCTAGGCATATGGTGCTTGATACTTTGAGGTTCCAGGCAAGCAAAGATGACAAGAATTCCAAATTTAATTTTCTTGCACAGGGAAGTATGGGTGAGGGCTTCTAGAAACAATTAGAGCAGAGAGCATGATAAATCCCTGTGACTGTCAGAGGTAACCTTTACTACATGGCTTTTGAAAACATGGCTTTGAAATCTCCAAAGCCACCTTGTCACCTCCCAAAGTTTCATACTAGTGGACCCTTGGAGTCTGTTTGAAAACAATTTAAAATTAAATTCCATGGCACTGAGTCATCTCCTGCCAGCCACTAAATACTAAGATGAAAGTCTCCTGTGACATTTAGCACAATGGCCGCTCAGAGGTCTTGCATTCGATATTTTAAAGACTTTCATAATTTGGTTTGCTACCTTTCATAAGAACCTCAAGAATTTGAAACACTGTTACAGGGACTCTTCAGGCAGAGAACAAATACTTCAGATTGGACACAGATCGGATACTGGTCTTTCATCAGGTCTTGTTTGTCCTCTAAGGATTCTTGTGAGGACTCTGATGGTGCTTCAGTAACAGTAAGGGCAGAGCAAGAGTCAGGAAACGGCGTTCGGAACCTGGCATTTTCCTTCTGCTGAGTAAGTAATTTTGACTCGAGGAATCAGTTTCTCTATTTTCAAAATGAAAGTGTGCCTCACAGCTGGGTTTTCTCTTCTCTTCTCTTCTTTTCTTTCCTCCTCTTCCTCCTTCCTTTATTTTGCTGCCATAAATCTCTTCTTCCAAAAGAACTTTTATGCCTTGTCCTACGATTGAAAAGCTCTAGAAGAGGAACATTAGTCCCTCTCTACTCCACTGACGAGACTGTTGGGTGACTGTAAATCTTTCAAGTTGTTTTCATATTCGAGAGGGTCTGTGGGCGAGAGCAGGAGGGGGACTGGGTGTGTTTACAGGCAAGCAGTGTGAGTTAGTAACTACTCTGCTGGGTTGAGAGATGCCTATTTTTGGTTTTGGTCCAGTCGTTAAAAATAGAAAGTCTTAAAAGTCTGGATGAAAGCCACTTTGTAGCATTCCTTTTGATGTGCCTTTACTCTACTCATACAGACTGTTCACTCCCAGTTACACATGACATACTATCCGTTACTCATTCTTGTTACATAAAATTTACTGTACTTTGTGCATAGAGTTTTTTCCTCACATAAATAGTTTATTTTTGAGGCAAATAAAACCCTAATAAAAGATTTTCTGTAGTTGAGAGCTACTTTTTTCCCCAGAGTATGTGCTTAATAAAAAATGTATATGACATATAAAGGAAGGAAGGTAGATAATTTCCCTGTAACCTCTGTTACCAAACACAATTGCTAACATATTGAAATTTCTTTGAAGCCTTTTCTGTGTGTTGGGATTTGGATTTAATATGTCCTCCAAAAAGCTCATGTGTTCAGAGGTGGACTTTGGAAGATGATGGGTCGTGGGCTCTAAATTCGTCAGTGGATTAATCCATTGGTAGATTCATAACCTGCAGACATAATTGGGAGTTGATGGAAATTTAGGAGGTAGACATTGGAGTGGGTAACCAGGGTGTGCCTTTGAGGACTACATCTTGGACTCCGGCCTCTGTTTCTCTCTCTCTCTTTCTCTCCCTCTTTTTGCTTCTAGGTGCCATAAGGTGAGTAGCTTTACTATTTCTATTGGATACAGTCCTTAAAGTCGAACACCTTAATCAAATTGTACATATATTTAAATTCCTAATATTACTTATCCGAATGGTTGGTGTAATCTATAATAGTAAAATGGAAATACCAGGAGGTTCTTGGTTTCTACTACAAAACAAAATAACACTGCCTGTTGGGTTTTAAAATGTGTAGTCTCTGTCAGTAAAGACCCAAAATGAATGCTCCAAAAGGTACTAACTAACCGTAGAAAAATATTTAGGCAATCACATGATCCCCAGGTGGAATAGTGGATTTCTAAGGTTCATGACTATTTTAAAATTCAAGAAATACAGATCCCTTATTCTTGTTCATAATAGCTCCCTCTCCAATTGTATTTTTTTTCAAATACTATATGACCCTTGTTTTGGAATGATGATTGGACGCAAAATTAGAGCAAAATTGATGCATAGCAGTAAAATGGTTAACCAGGAAGCAATTATACCATAAACTATCCCTCAAAAGTTACAGTGGCCTCAAGAAGGACTTGTACCTGAAGGATGAAATTAAGTTGTTTGAGACCATCACTTTGATTTTGCTCAACCAGCTAAGGAAAAAGAACTATTATTTTTGTACTGTGAATTGATCTACTGCACTGCACGATGCTGGACTGTCATTCACGGTGACAACACAGACGGGGGGCCACTTTGATCTCTAGAAAGTTAGAGCTGCAGGCAGGAGTCAGCCTGGATGACAGAGCCCCTATTCCAGGCTAGGAAGAAAACAAACTCTAGGTCGGTGGGAGCGACACCTTCCGCAGAAGTGGTTCTGCATAATAAACACCATTTGATATATGTGGACAACTGTTTCTCATTTCTATAGAAATACTGCCAGCGGTACCTCAAAATTTCCTTGCAGAAACTAGAAATATAAACCAAGGGCTTCTGGCTTAGCTTCAGACTGGTGACTCTTTCAATAAAGGACGTCAGTAAAGCGTTAATTAATGGCTGCCCACAAATATTCTAATCAGTATCATTCTCTGCTGAATAAATAGAAGGGACAACAGATACAGCCCAAGAAACTGCCTTGTACTGTAAGATGCCCTGCACTGTGAGCTATTATTTCATTAACATATTTAATGAAAAAATTAAATAGAGTATGGCTCATTTGAAACACCCCATTAATCTGGAATTGCTTAAAGAGAAAAGAAATGTTTACAAATGAAATTAGACTTGGACTACAAGAATACAACTACTATGATAAGAAGTAATGTGATTAATTACTGTTCACTAACCCTGTTCCACCTCCTCTTACCCTCTTCACATACCAGAACACAGCTTTACACGTAATTTAGACTTTTAAATTACCAGTAGAAAAAAAAGTTTTGTTTGTCTGTTTGTTTTTTGCCATGCTGGGAATGGGACCCAGGGACTCCCTCTACCCCGAACCCCAGGAAAAAAAAAAATTAGTGGTGAATTTTAACTACCAAGATGACACTAAGAAACTGTACATAAACTGAATTTCTCTAGAAAATTCTAAATACTGAGATTTATATAATTTGTCTGAGTTGTTTTAACTTGGCCTAAAAGAAAGAAATTAATTAGAAGTCCAGGAAGATTTTCAGCCTCTTCAGCTGTGAGCGTACATTGGACTTTGCTTTGCCTGAATGTTAAGGCCCCGGGGAGTCACTCTGTCATGCTGCAAACATTCTCTATTTTGGAGAATGTCTGTTTTAATCATGAGTATACAGATGGCAGATTTCTATTTTCCCCCATTTTTCCAAAACTTATAGAGAGCTATCTAGTGTCATTATTAACACTATTTTGACTCCTAATGTTATTACAGTGGTCTCCTTGATTTTTAAAGACTTGGCTACACATTTTATACCACACTTATTAATAACGGAAAATTAAAAAAAATGCCATCATACAAAATAATTACATCTATGGCTATTTAACCTTTGCGTTCACATCTGTGGCCCCTGCCGACCATTTTTTGTGTATTAAAAAAGCGACTGCTGACTATGATGACTGGTTGAGGAACGTACATTCAATGCCCCATCCCTTCCTGACTTCCACTTATCTATCTGACAAGGTGCCTGAAGAGCTCAATCTTCGAGTCATTCTTGAGTAGCCATCTGAGAGATTCAAGGATTTGAATTTACACAGGAGCAGAAATATATTACTGAGTTAATATAGTAGCTTAGTTCATTTACACAGATACCTAAATATTCCAGTGATTTCTTAGCAGAGAACAGAGCTCAGAGAGGAACTGAAGAAATTAAAAACAAGCATTGAAAAGAAGTTGATAGAAAAAGACTAGGAATAGATGTTCTTGCCAGGATCAGTCCGGAAGTCCTACAAACGGGGGCTGAGGAGGCTGTGTCGTACTTATAATTATACCTCAAATACCTGGCACAGAGTCTGGTGCCAAATGAGTGAATAAAGGAATGAATGTGCAGGTGTCAAGGTGAAAGGGTGTTTAATAAGTGTTGATGGTGGGGTTGCCTCAAAAAAATGACAGTAGATAGATGGGGTGATGTGGGTATATAGGGAGTAAAGTTGTTGAAATTGTTTTAAGGGCAACTCTTAGGGCCTAGAATTTGTTCTGGAAACGGTGACCCACAGCAATCACCTCTCACTGGAGGTGCTGGGTTTGGAAAGGACACGGCGTTACATTAGGGTCATTGCACAGAACGCCATCACAGAGCTCAGCCTCTGTCCAGTAGACGGCGCTGTTGTACTCCAACCTTGCTGGTGAGACCCTCCTTCCTCAAAGTGGCCCATCCCAGGTTTTCATAATAAAAAGGTTCTCAGATATTGGGGTGAAGACTTCTTTCTTCCAAACTAGATGCAAAAATACCTCTTTATAATGAGCCCAGTTCTCATGTCTTTTCCGAGCAGCATGGGGAAAATAAAAAGAAGAAGAAGAAAGAAAAGCGGAGAAAATACTCACGTTTTTCCTGTTCTAGGAAACAAAACAACAAGCTAAACCTCTCTGGGATGGCGTCCTGAAGGCTTTGGCTGAATCAAGCAGCTGAGGGTCAAGGAGGAGAGAATGGTGGTCAAATAATCTGCAGCAGTCAACCAGCATCCTGTTTTGGTGGAAGGCCCTAAGTAACACACTTAGCGGGAGGCCTGGGCTGAGCAGGACGCATCTTCCTCCCAGCAAGCCGGGCAGAACACAAGGCCATTGTGAGGTAACGTGCGAGGGGCTGCTGCTGGAAGGCTCAGGCAGCGGCTGTCGCAGATACTGCCAACAAGTCCACAGTGTGACCTCAAAGGGACCGAGGAAGATGCCACCCTGGCCGCAGGTCAAACTGTGTGTGGAGACAGGGTAGGGTGTGTGGACTTTGGCTCTGTGGAGAGAAGCTATATGGGAGCCCATCGGAAAAGCCGCCACCGGCCAGGGAGGTGATGCTTCTTGCTCCTCAAGAAGCAGTTTAGGAGGCCCCAGTCTGTCAGCTGCTTTGAGAAGTCTCATTCTTTAGTGAGCTTCAACTCATTAAATAAAGAGAACTCTTTGGTGGGGGAGCAAGACAACTCTTGGGTCCATCCCCTGGAGAGTAAAAAAGACATTTACAAAAAGTCAACATTAGTTGCTGTAAAACTAATGTGCAGCTAGGAATGATAGAAAATCCTTAAAGGGAAGAATTACTTTGTGAAAATTCTTCATTACAGCTGTGAGTGGTGGTATGGGAGTTGGATTAAGGATGGGAATAGCTGGATCTACGTCTTCCATTTTCTAGTTCTGATGGATTTAAGTATATCATGATATTTCTGAGTCTCTGTTTCAATCCTATAAAATGGGGATACTCATTCCTGTCCTGTCCCTCTCACTGCATTTTTTTTTGAGAGCCACATGAGGAAAATAGTTTGTCAATTCCAAAGTTCTCTGTTAGCATTCAGAACCTCTCCCTCCCATTTCCAAAATGCTTCCCTGTCATAGTACGGAATAGAGAAATTTTAAACATAGTAAATACTAAAACAAATAGGCAAAAAATACACGTGGTGACTGTGCAGACAGTGATGAAAGGATTTCGCATTGCTACTGCAAGGAGCAGGAGGATCTTTCCAGTCTTCTTTTTACCTACACAGTTGTTGTCTAAAACCCAGCTAGTTGCATGTTGGCATAAAGCACCACATTCAGAAAATGTCAACATTTAGCTTTCTCATTGTTATTGCTTCCTAGCTGAGTAGTACGAGTATAAACCAGAAAAGACTAGTCTGTGATCTCAGAAGGCTGAACAAATATTTCACCCAGATCCTAATTACACAAGAGATAGAAGAAAAACAAATGTGAGATATTTGTAATAACCCTAAATGTTGATGTAAAACTGTTCATGTCAAACTAATCTCTATAGAAAGGAGAGCAGATAGGAAATAAAATATTATATAGCTGTAAAATGAAGTAAGACATAATTCTACTTCTATAACTAACAGAAATACTCTTGGTACAGAAAAACAAAAACAGGGAAAAATGGATTATTAAAGTCCTTAGTCCTTCAGAAAATCCCCTAAGTAAATGGCCTTAGAAATTTTGTAACAAGACAGGATGTAAACAAAAGTAGATAAACACACATTGAATAAGTCCAGAAGTGGTTCTTGCAAATATTTTAGATATGTCTGCCTGGCCAAAGAGAATACAGAATTAGCACAAGTGGCTGGTGAAATGAATTCAAATAAGGGAACTAAATACTCATTCAGTCCAATAACTGGAGGTGAATATTAGAACATTTTTTTTGTTGATGTTGTTGTAACTGCTGTTTATTTTTGTGCTTTCCACCACCCACAAGAAAAGTTTTTAGCACTTATCTCCTATCCCTCTCTGTTTTTAAATAGCCTCGTCACACTCTGCATGAATGAAATGGCCACTGAAACTAGAGATGTAAAGGAATTTTGAAGTGAAACTTCTTAGTCACCAAATTTAATTCCAGTTCCAAATAAATGTCTAGGGTTAGGGGAAGAGTTAGTTTGAATAAAGCTTCAGCAGCATGATAAACTAGTATGTAGTCATTTAAATAAACAGAAAAATTTACAATTACTATGTAAAGGGAAGTTAGGATCCAAAATATGATTGTATATCATCTGAAATCTAGGTACAAAAGGAAGATAAAATATAGAAAGAAAAAACTATGTGGATTATGGTCCTGTGCTTACTGATAACATTAATTTCAATTCCGTTTCTAAATTTTATTTAAAACATTAATGTTGCTGTTTTCCATTAAAAATAATGGTTGTTCATACTCCCATTTTGATCTCCATAAAAAAGGAAAAAGTCCAGGACCTCTTTAATGTTCGATTTCAGTGTAATTTTTTAGAATTTCCTAGTACCTGGTGAAAGCTTTTATATCATGCAGTTTAATGTTTTTCTCTGAAGAATGTCCAAAGTTCTACTACTGTTGCCTCCTAACTGTAGTATTTCCTGGATCGAACAAATAGTCAATATATTTCTCTTGAATAAATGTTATGATATTAAAAGATACCTGTATAATAAATAATACAATAATATCTATTGTGATATCTTTCTATTTCGCTTAAATCTGATTATTAAAATTAAGTCGGCATTTCTAAAATACATTGTGAATAGTGTTGAGGGTACAAGAAAAGAGAAACAAGTACAAGAAACTCTGATAAAAAAAAACTCCTATAATACCTGGAGCATCTTTTTTCATAAATGAATTCATTGTGGTGCCTGTTGACACACACTGAGTTCGTCTAGTAATTCCTCTCTTGACTTTCCCCTGACTTTTACTATCAAATTATTATCTCCGTTTTACAAATAAGCACACAGAGGCTCAAGAGAAATTTTGCTATTGACAAAAATTGCAGAGACCTGTGAGCCTGGATTTGAATCCCAATGTTCTGATTTTAAACCAAGGGCTCGTTCCATTCTACCTTGTTCCAATAAATTGAATTTTTGATGCGTTTGTCTTTTTTACATCACTTTTTTCATGTTTTTCTTCTTTCAAATTTGAGTAATATTCCACCGGGGCTTTTAGGTCCAAAGGTGAATATATGTACATACAGGGTAGAAAGTGTGAAGAATATAGAACATGAAGAATATAAAACACGAAGTTTCTTCAGAAGTATATAGAGAGATAACAGTGCTATCCTGACCTTGAATAAGGTGGCACAATATCTTGTGACCAAAAATGTCAGGAAATGACATGTGAACTCAGAGCGAGACAAAAGTTCAGTGAAGGGCCACCAGGAGAAGGCTGTGAAAAATGACCCCAACTGCAAACCAAAGAGAGCAGATGTACTCATTCAGTCTAGGCACCCAGCCCGAGCAGCCCCAGGACTCAGAGACCCTCAGATGTGAACCCCCTCCCCAGGCTGCTGCCTCGAGTCTCGGAGAGTTCTGTGGGCAAAAGAAGAGCTCCTGCTCCAAGACCAGCTGGTATTTTGGTCATGTGGTCACATCATGGTCTACTTCACAAAGGAAAGTGAACTAATGTTTTCAATGACACTGAAGTGCTTAAATGTTTAGGGTTGTCAGTCAGTTTCTCATGAGCCCCGGGAACATATTAGAAGGAAGGCTTCCATCTGATGGTTTGGGGCCAAGGCTCAGCTCCAGAGCTCACTCCAGTGCAGGCTTGGGCACCTCCCTTACCCCTTTGATTTGGCTACCTTACCTATAAAATGGGAGTTTACCGAGCCTGCTCTGTCTATTTACTAGATTCCTATAAGGACCAAATTAAACGAGGTCCCATTTGTGTTACTACTTTCCTCTTCCTTAACAGCAGGAATCTCTTGCAAATCTTTAGCTCTTTAACCTTCTCACCTATGACACTGCACATACCAGGCACTTCAATCGTGTTGCTCTTACAATAAGCTACAATGGGCATTGCTAAGGCCTATTTCATGAGTGTGGATCTGACTGTCCTACGGGCTGCTAATCCCTTTGGCCCATCATATCAGATCAAGGTGAGCTTCTCTGATGAAGAACAGGGTAGTCCTCCCTGCTGTAACCACTGGTGCGTACGTTATATCATGCTCCTTTCCTGTGGTCCCCATTCATCAACACATACATGATGTCATTTGTCATATAAAAGGATTTGCATTCAAGATCTAAGGTCTGTTCTGTGTTAGCTAACAACCATCCACCATGGGACATCTTAGAACACTGCTCAGCCGGAAACCTTGTTGTAAATGATTTGTTTTATTTTAGTCTTGTCATCCTGGGTAGCTCTGCATTGCTTTATCTGGGTTATGGAAATCGGTTTGAGTGCAAGTGGTCAGAATCAAGCAAGGTTCTCTCACTTCATTGCATCTGGCATATTTTCTCTCTGGACAAATCCAGTGGACATTTTGCAGACCTGCTAATCTGAGGAAGAGTGAAGTTTTTAGGAGGCTGCGCTTCATTTTTAGGGCTAAGTGGCAAGGGGAGGAAATACTCACTACTGTTTGGGTTGTGTTTTCTTAACTTGGAAAAGAATTATAACTTAATGGGATTGATTAATGACTCACACCGAGACATAGTCCAGTAGTTTGGGTTGAATGAACTAAGTGCTTATTTTGCTTTTCAGTCTCCCAAGATCTTTAACAGTTGTAAAATATCTACTTTTCCACTTTACTTTTGGGAGTAGATTCTACTGATAAAAGTATGCTTTGAATAAAACTCACTGTACTATCTCTATAGACTTCTGGAGAATGTCATCCCCAAAAGAATACTGTGTCCGATTTCATAGAGAGCATTTAAATTCTCTTGAAATGGCTTTGCAAAATTTTATTATTTGATTTGATGGTATTTGCTTCTAGAACGTATCATTAGGGAAGGGTAAAGTGTCAGACTGGCTTGGTGAAGTGAGTACCTTATCAAAAAGATATAACTCATGGTTTAAGTGCCCAGAAACTTTGCCCTAATTCACTCAAACATGCAATAGTCTATCATGATGGTTAGAAGGGTTTCTATGGATCTGTCCAGAGCCCCTTCCTAGCCAAAGAACAAATCCCTTAAGAGTAGGAACTAGAGCTTAACATTTTGGTTCCTCTGTTGATAGTATTTTGGTATGTTAGGTGCCATATTAATGTGATTTATTCATCAAAATATGCACTGATCCACAAACAATTATATATGTTCTATGCTTAAAAAAACAACTACTTATGTAAACCAAACTAAGCTCCTGCCTTCATGGAACTTACTTTCTACTAGTAGAGAAAGCATTCTACCAATAAGCAAATAAATATTCACTACTAGATTGCTCTGAGTGAGGGAAAAATGAAGCAGCTTCAAAGTATGGAGAGTCTGTTTTAGATCAGGCAGCCAGGAACGGTCATTCAGAGGAAATGCCATTTGGGCAAAGGCGTGAACAGCAAGCAGAAGGGAGCCATGAAGACGGCTGTTTAGGGGAGTGTACTTCAGGCAGATGCACAAAACAAGTACAAAAGCAGCAACTGTGGGATTGTGGTTAAGCAATTGGTCTCTGGAGTTTTGCTGGCTGGATTCAAATCCTGACTGTACCACTTATATCTCTGCATGAAATAATAAGGGTAATAGTGCTTATTAAATTCTCACCATGTGTCCATTAAAATGTTTAGTATTTCACATGGGCTCTCTTGTTTAATTCTCACATTCACCCTGAAAAAATCAGTGCAATTATTAATTCTATTCTACCAACAAGGAAATGAGGCAAAAAATTTAGGGAAAAGAGGTGCCAGGATCCAACCCCTACAAGTCTGAATGGAGAGCCAGGAGTTTTAATACAAAATAAAATATGGGATGAGCACATATATATGTGGGAATGTGGGACATTTGCCCTTCTCAGTTTCTCCATCTCCTGCCAGGGACCTCCAACTCTGCGGAGGGCCTTCTGAGGTGGCCTGGGAGTTAGTGCACATGCATCGCCCCCTTTTGTTCTGGACCTTTCCCCACAAAATCATTCTTGGTTCCTACTCTTGGAGAGCAGCCATCTCAGTAAAGTAAAATGACAGACAGGCTCAGCAGCGTTACTGGTGGGAATTGTGATTGAGTAGAAAGAGAGGGAATGATAACTCTTGGCTCTAAGAGCAACCAGCTATTTGACCTAGGACAACCCATTGGATCTCAGAGCCTTAGTTGTCTCTTACACAAAATAGACTGATAATATTTCTACTGCTTACCTCACCTAATACTATTTTCTCCTATACAAATCAATTGTGATAACATAAAATACAAAATAAAATATAAGCTACATTTGAGCATAGCATATTGTTATAAATATGCAGACATATCATGTGAGTTCTAATTTCTTGGTTATTAGAATATATTACTGTGACAAACTTCTGGTTTTTATTTCCATCGCTGATGTCACAACCTCCTATTCCTTCCAATTCTTCAAGTTTCATTCCTCCAGACAATAAAAATATTACTTGGACACTCACCAACAGTTTAAATCTTGATTCTCTAGAAACTAGATAAATTAGAGTAGTTTGTACCTTTTGAAATTGAAGGTATTTGACTCTATAATTTCTACCACATGTATTTATTTTATTGTACAGAATAAACTCAGTTAAGCAGAACTCTAGGAGGAATGAGAGGATTTAAGTAACTAATTCTTGGCTAACTGAAAAACAAAAAGAAATCCTTTCTCCTTCCCACCCTTTTTTATATTGTGAATATATTTTTGAAATGCATCAAGTGAGTACTCCCTTGACTTAGGAGGTGAATCCTACAGAAGGTGTTTAATTGGGAGTGAGTGTATAATTATTTTCTGGAGAACAGAATTGCCATTCTGAGCATCTCTATTCAAAACAGTGAAATCACCCTAGAACCTGGAGTAGTAAAGATCACTTACTTACAACTAAAGGGTGTTAAAAGCTACCAAGTGGTTAAGGGCCTCAGGCTGAATGTCAGTTCCCTTGGGCTGAAATCCTGGTTTAGGTTCTTAGTGTTTCTGTGGGCATGGATAAATTATTTACACACTTTGGCTCCCTAATTTCTTCACTAATAAAATGGAGATAAAACTGCCACCTATTTCATAGAAATGTTCCAGTGCAGGGAGGGAAAGGGGAATGCTTCATATTGGTTGGATGAAAACTAGTATTGTATCTTTAACATATTAACTCTCAATGATTCTATTAAAGCAGGTACTATTATTATCCCTATTTTACAGAAAAGAAAACTGAAGAATAGACACAGTGAGTAATTTGCTTGAGGCAATTCGGCTCGCTCCACTGGAGCTGATAACCCACCCTGGGTCTGCCGAACTCCATACCCATGATCCCAAACATCGTCCTAAATCGCCCTGGTCCTGTGTTTCCTGATAGCAGTCCTGGTCTCTTACCTTTACTTCCTGTATTGTTTAAGCTTTTTCCTCAGTAAACAGCAACCATTTATGGCACGGAACGATACTGAATGGTTAAAATTAGAGAACTGATTGCTTGATTTCATTTAATTGAGCTTTTTGAATATTATGTATTAGTGGACATGGTCCTTTAAATAAATTACATATTGGGAGTGGACTGGAATACATTGCTTTAAAATGAATATTTCTTTTGTGTCAAGCCTACTAAAGTCATCATACCTTGAAGGATTTCATTTTTCTTGGCTTTGGAATACATGTATTTGGAAATATTTTTTTTCCAATTAACAAGCTGTCTCCTTAAAATGTATTTTTAATCAGGTCCAGAGTAAACTCTGCATGGTGCCTGGAACAGTCCATGCCCACCTGTTTGCATATTGACATTGCCTGATGTTGGACTTGACCCGTCACATGTGAAGAAGGAGGATGGAGAGGTGGAGCAGTAGGGCACAGGAAGGTGGCATGATCAAGTCTGTGTTTTCCAGTAATGGCAGTGGCTCATGCTTGCATTTTAAAGAGGAAAATTACTTTTCCATCCAAAAGTATAAAGCTATGACTCACGCTGGAATTGGTCCAGAGCATTGGTCAAATAATCCAGATTGACAAATAAAGCTAGGGGAAAACAAAGTAGAGAGTTGGAATGCAAAGGCAGATGTATAGGAAGCTTAGATTCATCGAAAAAATGTGAGAAATGAGAGAAAAAAGCATTAAAAAGCAGCGTATATAACATAAAAACAAACAAACTGAAGAAATGCCTGTCAAATGACTCACCTCTCCTCTCCTTAGATAATCCTAGGAACTCCAAACTCCCTACCAGCAAATTAATGGGATATCCAAAGAAAACCAACCTCTCCTTGTAAACAAAGTGGAAATTTCCTTCTTTTCAAAAGGGCCCCAGTTCCAGCCATAGAGGAAGCAAAGAGGCGAAAACCCATTTCTGCCTGAAATGACCTCCTATTTTAAGAAAAAACAACAGTCCCAAAAGAAGGAAAGGAAAAACAAAGTTCCACCCAGAAGGAAATTGTATGTAAACAACCCAAAGGGAGACAGAGACCAAGAGGGCTGGAATACTGAAATAAGCAATGAGTGAAAGGCATCATTAGCCTCTGACAATGTCAGAATCTGAACTTTGCTGACAACTGCTTTGTGACTGACAAAAAGCGGCTGGGGTGGGAGGAACCAGACAAAAGCACGCTGGCTGAAGGGTCCCCTCTGCAGCCTGGAAACTTTGATCTTTGAAATCTGCGTATTTTTCAGGACTTCGCTAGTGTGTAACCCAGGAAAGATCAGCAACCATAAAACGTTGGATATAATTTTCTACAATTTGTCACACGCCCTCTTCAAACCCTGGTGAGATGGCTTTCTTTTGTTTTTAAGCTACGTCACAGATAGTAGCAAGGTAGTTCAGGCAAGATAAGAGCACACTGGAATCTTCCTTCAATTCTTTAAGCCTGGAGGCTATATTAACGTGCAGGCCTATTTTAATTTTATTTTCTGTATATGTATTTTGTTTGGCTCATGCACCGCTGCTTTTTCTTCCTTTTTGGATCTAACATTTGAAAATCAAGAGACTCCAAATTCAATTTTTATTTTTATTTACTCTTGAAGAACCCAGCGACAGATCCCACACTACTGAGGGGTGACATCTTCCGAAGCCAAGTACTTACTGCCAGCCTTGTCAGAAGGCAGGCACTTGACATTCTGTCAGTCCTCAGGCTGCTGGCTCCACTTGTTTCTATGGCCTGCTGCCCCCTCCCCTGGGAATTTGTACTGGGTCCCAAGCTGATCCATAGCCATTTTCAGGAAGAGCCCCTGTTTTATCCAGGACCACATCAGCCTGCCAAGAAGGATTCTAAGGCTGTGTCTGAGTTCAGTATAGAGTGATGACTGATTACCGATGTTTTTCTCGGGCACGGGGGGGGGCAGCACATGCGCCTTGTATCTGCCTTATAGGATTAGTCAGATCTCTAGCTTACTCCTGGCTTAATCTTGCCTTTAAATAGGATCCAGTCTGCTTTTTAGCACACTTTTTTTAATAACACATTCTCTAAATTTGGTAAGATTCCTTTCATCTTTTAACTTGTAAATAAAAACTCTCATATAGAATTTGTGTCTCTAAAATACCATTATACTCACAACCCCCCTTTTCTTTCTCCTCCATCTTCTTCTGTATTGGAAATTGAACCCGAGGACTTTACACTAAGCTAGATGCCAAGCTTTTTTTTAATGTTTTATTTTGAGACAGGGCCTCACTAAGTCGTTAAATTGCTCAAGCTGGGCTC
The DNA here is from genome assembly GCA_004026905.1 of Hystrix cristata. Classification (NCBI taxonomy): domain Eukaryota; kingdom Metazoa; phylum Chordata; class Mammalia; order Rodentia; family Hystricidae; genus Hystrix; species Hystrix cristata. The sequence continues at coordinate 9,581 of PVJO010022713.1, read as the reverse complement.
GAACTTGCAACCTTCCTGCCTCAACCTGCCAGAGTACTGTGTTTACTTACAGGCATGCACCATCATGTTTTGCATACACTTGCCTTCTTTTCATGGATCCTAAACCACTTTGCAAGCGGCTTCTGAACAGTTCAAACAGAGCACCAGACAAGTGAAGAAAACATCGATCAACCGTAGCGCACATTTTAAGATGGCATGTGAAGCAGTAGCCACTAGGCTAGCCTCTCTATCATTTATGTAGTCATTCATTCACTCATTTTCTTTCATCCGTCCATCCATCATCCGTCCATCCATCCATCTACCCATTTTCTGGGACTCCCAGTGCCTATCATAGGAACCAGTCCTGTGGGTGGGTAGTCACTCTTCTTTTCTAAGTGGCTTTCGCATTCTCATCATGGCTCTCTCCCTGCCTCCCATGGCTATCCCCTACAATTCAGTAAGGCCAGTATGTAACCAACCCTTTCACACGAAATGGCCTGCCACAAGTCCAGGGGTGAGCCGCTTTGCAAAGGCCTCCAACCCTTAAATGAATCCCCTTTGGTGCTTTTAGGGACTCTGTTGTTGGAGCCACAAGGCCCCTTAAGAAAACTACTCAGAGCCAGCTGCTCCCTGCCATCACCGAGACCCAGAGGGAGGAGCTCCACGGGTGACGAACGGCTCCCTCGATGTCTTCAAGTTGCTTATATTTGAAAAAGAATTCAGCTTACCACCTCTGTGGCTTTTAGCCTCTCTAATAAAGCAGTTTTTAAAAAGCTAAAAACGTAATCTGCCTTTTAAATCTGCTCTTCCTGCTGAGTCTAAATGGGGTTGCAGCAAAATGCCTGCCCGGCTTTAGAGTTCCCTGAAGTCAATCAGCTGAAATGGGGTTGCTTGGGGGTTTGAAATATATTTGAAAACACTCCGGGGGTGGTGCAAAATAACTGAACAAAGGCAAATTACATGAAAGGAAGAAGCAGGTGAAGATTTAGAAAGCTAAATAATCACTTGTGTATTTTGGAAACATCAGAAACTGAGACAGGGATGCCGACCTTAGAAGTTTATATATCCAATCAAAAATGTTTTTCATTTGGCATTAGAAAAAGATTACGCTAATGAACATGGCATCAAATCCTCAGTCCGGAATAGTCAAGGATGCATAGCATACTAAAGAAATACCCAAGTAACCAAAACAGAACAAATACTTAAAAATGCCACAGGCAAGGATGGGCATCACTATGAGATTTTTTTCAGCAGCTTTGCACTGGACAAAACCATAAATTTTCTTTGGCCTATTCAAAATGTGAAAGAGTTCTCTGAGAATTAACTCTTTAATAAGGCAAACTCTATTACAGTCCCACAGGGAAAAAAATCATCATGAAAAGCAGTGTGGGGAGAAATGTCTACTATAGATAAACTGAATTTTTTAAAACAAAGATGGAATATAATGCAGGGCATTATATTCTTAATAATTTCCTGAAAAGTAACCTATCTATGGATCAAAGTCACTTCGAATAAAGGCTATGTATAAATACAACAAAAATACAACCTATCTAATAGGGCAAGTTCACAAGGGATATCTCCCAGGATATTAAAAAGGAACAAGACCAGTTTCCCAGTAAGTTTACCCTTTGGATTTACATGAACTACCTTAAAATTTTACCTGACCAAACTGCATTCTACACTTTCAATTTAGTAGTGTAATTTAGTAGTTGCTAAAACATAAATTTCTATGCCAGAGGGTATTAGACTTTGCCTTCTCTATACATCTACTCTGCATAGAACACATAGAGGAGATCATGTTGCCAGAAGTTCTTGTTCTCTGTTGGATGATGGTATGGAGGTACCAGAGACTTGAAAATACTGTCTCTGCCAGTGTGCAATTGCTTGCTACCCTTTGAAGGCCAAGTGTGTGCTGAGAGGAACGCCTCAGAACACTTGAGAAGGTGGATGCGTATGAGTAAATTGCAAGGGATTGAAGTGTTGGTTTGGAGAAGAATGAAAAAATTCAGAAGCTTAGCCAGGGCAGTTCCAAGTGACTTTGATCAGGATATCTCAGGAGAATGAGCTTATGCCATTCCAGCATTCTCTGGTTTTGGCCAGGCAAGGGATATAGTAAAGAAATAAATAAAAAATAAAACCCAAAGTTTTTAATGGGTTTTCAGAACTTCCACTTCTGGCTGCAAGTGGGAGACAAAAGGCAAATAGATATTGTCTTAAAAATGCTAAGCTAGGCTTTTTCTAACCTCAGAAAAACATTGGGGTTTGATGAGGTTCAGAGTTGGGGCAAGTTTCCTGATAGTGTTTGTTCTAGCAACTTCCTCCCCATCTCTGTGGAAAGTCTGCCGGAGTCTGTTGTGGTTCTGGAAGCCGAGCTCGGAAGGCTCTAGGCTGCGGCACCATGAGACAGGCTCCAATCTGTCATTTGTGCCTCTGCCCACACTTCTTCCAGTGTGTTCCTTGGACCTGGGCCTCCCCTGAGCCTCTACATGACCAACAAGAGCCCGACCGTCTCATCCAATTCCTTCTGGTAGAGCCTGTCTGTTTACCTCCCTCCTGCAAGCCTCTCCTGTGTGCGCCACGCTCCAGCGTCCTCAGACGGCCAAATGTGCCATTTCCTTCTTCAGTTGAGCTTCATTCCATCCTTATGCCCCAAACCTCGAATCTACGGGTATTTCTTATGTTTACTCAACAAACTCTTTTGCTTGCATCATTTGGTTCTAGAAATCACTACTATCTGTGTAGGAAAGAAAAATGGCGTTATCTGCTGTGCAATAAAATGGCTGGGGCTGGGAAGTATAGTTAGGTGGTAGAGCATATGCTTTTGAACGTGGGTTCAATCCCAGTACCAAACTTTTTTTTCCAAAAAAGGCAAGAGAGAATTAACATTTTGTGAGTCTCTAATATGCTCTAAGCCCTATACTAGAAGCTTTATATAGTATCTTATTTAAACTTCACATCCACATAATACCACATATCTTATTATCATAAAGATCAAGAGAGAAAATTTAGCCTGACACTTAGCACAAAACATGATACATAGTGAATGTGTGTTGTTACTGTTCTTTCTTAAATTCCTTCCTAGGAAGGAAGGAACTCATTAATTTGTATCTTTTTTTAAGGGTCTCCTACATTTCCATGTTATTTATAAGGCTCAAAAATGTTTACTGAATGATTGAATAAATGGACTCTCGCCAAAGGTACCTTACTAAGAATTGCTGATTTTTCTGGTTAACAAGACATATTTAACAGATTAATTTATGTCTGTTTATAAAACCATAGTTTTGAAAAAGAATCTGACATCAAAATGGTCCAGATAAGGTAACAATTTTCCACTTATTTTATGTTTGTTTTTTCTATTCCTTCATCTTATATTATTAGGCTTGAATTCTACTGAGCTATAGACTTCTTATGCTTGGATGCAATACAAATACACTACTTAGATATCATTATTTGATAAGCCAACCAGAAAATGCAGTGTTTTGCAAACACAGAAACTAGTTTGAAAGTAAGCCAGGGAAACACAAAAGTAAAAGTGTGAGAACACAGACCATTGCTTGTAAAAAAAAAAAAAAAATTATAATTGAGAAAGCCAATATCAGCAAATATTCCGGGGACAGAAATGATTTGGTATGCAACTCTTAACCATAAAGAGGGCACCACAGAGTAGTGGAAGAGCTCAAAGCTTTAGCACTTCACCTTTTTGAACCTCAGCTTTTTCATCTGTGAAATGAAGTCATGTAACGTGATCTCTGTGACCTTCTAGCCCTAACATTAACATTGTGCGATTTTACTTAATAATCATTTACATTTTATAGCTCTGTTTTTTCTTTATTTTTTTAGTAGATGTTTGCATTTCATGCATTTTACAGTCATCTTGGGGAGTGGTTACTTGTACACACCACGGCTCTCATTTCTTTTTTAATTTTAATCTCTTTCCCCCCTTCCTTCCCTCTCCCTTCCTTCCTCTTCCTCAATTTCCATATCCCGTTCTTCATTCTTGTTGATATTATTAATCTTAGCTCATGTTATGGCATATGATGTTTACATTAATTGAGGTAATTAGGTTCCTGTACATGGCATAACTTTATCCTACTTACTCCTTCCTTTCCTCCTCATCTCTCACACTTTTCCTCTTGGACTACATCCTTGTTGCGAGAGATTCAACTCTAGTCAGCTTCTATCCAACCTTTTTCATTCTCTGTTTGCACTTTGCCTCACTCAAATGAGAGATACCATATGGTATTTAAGCTTGTGAGTCTGGTTTATTTCACGCAACATTGTATTTTCCAGGTGCATCCATTTTGTTACAAATGTCTCAAATCTGTCATTCTTCATAGCAGAATAGTATTCCATTATATATAGATACCACATTTTAATCCAATAATCCGTTAATGGGTCTACATGTTTTCAGGATCTAGCTATTATGAGTTGTACTGCTGTAAAGATTGATAGGCATGTATCACTGTAGCATGATGTTTTAAATTCCTTGGGGAAGATACCTAGCAAGGGGATGGCTGGGTTATATGGAATTTCTAATTTTAGTTCTTTTGAGAAATCTCCATAGTGATTTTCATAATGGTTGTACTAGTTTACATTCTCACCAACAATGAAGGAGTCTCCTTTTCACTACAGCCTCACCACCACTTGTTATTATTTGATTTACTAATGATGGCTATTCTTTCTGGAGTAAGATGGAATCAGCCTTGTTTTAATATGAATTTCTCCAATGGCCAGAAATGTTGAACATTTTTTCACATATCTGTTGATCATTTGTATTTCTTTCTCTGTGAGGTGCCTATTCCTTTCTCTTACCCAATTGTTGACTGGATCATTAATTTTAGGTGGTTTAGTTTTTAAAAATTCTTTTTACATTCTAGATATTTATCCTCTATCTGAGGAGTAGCTGGCAATTTTTTTTCCCCATTCTGTAGGCTGTCTCTTCACTGTACTGATTCTTTTCCTGTAGAGAAGTTTTTAGTCTAATATAACTTCATTTGTTAATCCTTGGTGTTATTTCTTGTGCCACTGAGGTACTATTTAGAAAATCCTTTCCTACACCTACGTCTTCGAGTGTTTTACCTTTATCTTCTAGTAGGATTAATGCTTTTGTTTTAATGTTTAGATCTTTGATCCATTTTGATTGTAATTTGTATATGATGAGAGACAAGGATCCAGCTTCAATCTTTTGCATATAGATAACCAGTTTTCCCAGCACCACTTGATAAATAGGTTGTCTTTCCTTCAACACATGCTTTTGGCCCCTTTGCCAAAGATTAAATAGCTAAATATGTCAGGGGAAGTTTCTGTATCCTCAGTTCTGTTTCACTGATCCACATGTCCATTTTTGTTCCAGTACCGTGCTTGGTAGTACAGCTTGAAGTCAGGAATTGCTATGCCTCCTGCTTTGCTGCTGTTGCTCCAAACTGCTTCTGCTATACTAGGTCTCTTCTGGTTCCATATGAATTTTAGGATTGCTTTTTCATGATCTGTGAAGTATGCTGTTGGCATTCTGACTAGGACTGCATTGAATCTGTACAACATTTTGGGGAGTATGTCCATTTTGACAATATTGATTCTGCCTATTCAGGAGCAGGGGATATCTTTCCATTTTATGATGTCCTCTTCAATCTCTTTTTTTCAGAGTACTATACTTTTCTTTGTAGAGTCTTTCACTTCCTTGGTTAGGATAATTCCTAGGTATTTCATTTTTCTTGAAGCTACTATGAATGGTATTATTTTAATAATTTCACTCTCATCCCATTCAATGTAGGTGTACACAAATGCTAATGATTTTTTGTGTGTATCTTGATCTTGTATCCTGCTACATTGCTAAAGCTCATTATTAATTCTAACAGTTTTTTGGGTCTTCTATGCAGAGTATCATGTCATCTGCAAATAATGATAATTTGAGTTTTTCCTTCCCTATATGTATCCCTTTTCATTCTTTATCTTGCCTAATTGCTCTGGCTACTGTTTCAAGTACTGTGTTGAACAGAAGAGGTGATAGTGGACATTCTTGTCTTGTTTCTGGTTTTAGGGGGAATGCTTTTAGTTTTTCCCCATTTAATATTATGCTGGCTATTGGTTTGTCATAGATAGCTTTTGTCATATTCGAATACGGTCCTTCCTGTTTTCTTCAGGGTTTTTATCATGAAGAGGTGCTGGATTTTGTCAAAAGTCTTTTCTGTATCCATCAATATGATCATATGATTTTTGACCTTGCTTCTGTGTATGTGATGTATTACACTTATTGATTTACATATGTTCAGTCTTAACTCGAAGTTTACCATGTCTGATATTAGAATTGGTACCCCTGCTTGCTGGATTCTGTATTTCTGATCCAGTTTGCTAGCCTGTGTCTTTTAATGGAGAGTTGTGGCCATTAACATTGAGAGATATTACTGAGATGTGTTGGTTATTTACTACCATTTCCTGTTTTATCTGTTGGTGTATTGTTTTTCTTTTCCTGATGCTTTTTGTTGTTGTTATCTATTGACCTGAATAATTTCCTCTGTGTTTTCAGGTGTGTCCAATTCATTGTTTCTGTCGAGAATATTCTTGATATTTTCTCTAGAGCTGGTTTAGCACTCATATATCTTCTGAGCTCATCTTTCTCATGGAAATACCTTATTTCTCCATCTATTTTGAATGATAGCTTTGCTGGGTAAGTTAATCTGGGTTGGAAGTTATTTGCTTTTAGGGCTTGATATCACTTGGTATCACTCCAAGCTCTTCTGGCCTCCAGGGTTAGTGCTGAGATGTCTGCTGTGATTCTATTTGGTTTACTTTTATATGTCATTTTTTTGTTTTTCTCTGGTTGCCTTTAAAATTCTATTTTTTGCTGGATATCTGGATTTAATGAGGATATGGCTTGGTAAGCTTCTCCTTTTCTCATAAATGTTTGGTGTTCTATAGTTTGGTGTTACTTGTATTTTAAACTCTTTTCTTATATTTGGGAAAATTTTTTCCATGATTTCTGTAAGCATGTTGGTGAATCCACCTATGCTAGCTTCTAGTTTTTCTGTAACTCTTATCAGCCTTAGATTGGTCTTTTTGTTGTCATCTAGTAGCTGTTGGATAGCCTTCTCTTGTTCTCTTATTTTCTTTTTGACTTCTTTGAGCTTTTTATTGTAATTCATTATTTTGTCCTCAGTATCAGACACTCTGTCTTCACATTGGTCATTTCTGCAATGTATGAATTCTATATCTTTTTTTAAAATTTTGGACATTTCTTTCTGGCATCTTTTTTCAGGATTGCATATCCTTGTTGAATCTGTCATTCAAATTATGAACTATTTTGTTTAGTTCATCCAATATTTTTTCCTATTCCCCCCAAATTCACCATGGACATAGTGAGTGAATTTACTGTGAACTTCTGGTTCCTTTCCTCCTTGAACTGATCTATTTTCTTTGTGTCTTCTAATTATTTTTCATAGATTTCTGCTACCTTGTATTTGTTTTCTTCTCTCTTTGCAACCCCTTGCTCCACCTTGGGAGAGTTTGGGGGCAGGGTTTGGGTATCTTTTATATCCTAACTTCCCCATTCTCCTACACGTATCTGTGAAATTATATGGCTCCCTGTTTATCCCCCTCCTTCTGGGGGTGGGTTACTGCAGACTGGAGACTAGAAAAGTGAGGAGAATTTGTGGCTTATATGGAGATTTTTAGTAGGCTGTTGCCTCCTATCATTAACTTTCAGCTTTGTATGTCCAGGGCTAGTATTTACTTCTTCTGTAACCTACTTTAAGTGATTTCAATTCTGCCCCTATGTTTTGCTGAAAGAATTATTTCTTTTTATAACAGCATCCATAGATTCCATCTCACAACACTTCTATATGATAGAAGTTACTCTTCTCCACTTTGTTGATTCTCTATGCACACTGTGTCAGTTTATTATTTGTGGCTGCTCCGGAATAAGGTAGGTGAGGTGGGGTGGGAAGAATGGGAAGTGTTTGGCTGAGGAGTGTTAGACACTAAGGGGGAGGTTTGAAGGGGAGGTAGTGGTAGATGAGAAGAAAAGTTTGATGTGGGGTCTGACTTTATTGGAGTATTTTTAGATGAATTGAAAGGTTAGTATTGAGAATATCGAGAGGATTTTGGGGGGGCAAGGGTGAGATATGGGAGAACTTGTGATTGAGGAAAGCTAAGTGGCTGTCAGAACTTGTTGATAGGAAGAACAAAAAGCTAGGTAAAATATGGAAGAGCCAAAGGCTTAGGATTGGGAAGATTGAGGAATAGTACTGGTGAAGATATCAGTGACTGTGAGGTAGCTAAATATGGAGAATTAAAAGACTTAGGAGGAGTTTATGTGTTTGGAAAAAGAAGAAAGAAATATGCCTTGGGGGTTAGAGGTGAAGAAACTAGATAGAAAGCTGAGATGAGGAAGAGAATCAAGACGCCTATGAAATCAGACCCAATGAAAGAACAAATATACAAGTAACAACCTAGTAAGCACAAGAAACCATAAAAGAACATAACATAACCCCACATTACTAAGTAAATCAAGAAATACACAAAAATTTAAACCAATAAGATGTCCAATGGGAGCACAGATTAAATATTCCAATGAGAAATTGCATATGGGATTCCCAACTAGCTTCTTTGCCAGAGAGTCTGAGTACTTACATCCTGATAACTCTTCTGGTGCCTCCACTGCAATGCTAAAGTTAGTTTAGACTCAAGAATTCTTTCTGCTAGGTTACAGGAACTCTTGCTGTCCCTCTCCCTGGGTGTGATGGTGGATCCAGCAGACAGGTTCACTGGCATGAAATTGTCCCCTGAGTCAGGATTATTCCTATGTAATCAAATCAGCTACAGCAGTAACAGGCTAATCTGTTCCAGTGGTATCTATCGGGGCTAGTCGAGAAATAACACACCATGAGACCCTGATTTGGGTCTCCCTTTAGCCTAGAGAAGAAATCTAGTCTCCCCCAGTCTGCTCTCAAGTCTCAAATCTTGATCCACATTTAACACGCACTAAATGTGATGGCCGTGTCTCCTCTACTGGTGAAAAATGGTACCCAACAGTAATTTTATAGAATCAGTTATCTAAAGCCCAGGGGTCTGGGGACCAGGTAAGGCCAGAGAGGGGAAGAGAACAGAAAAAAGAAAAAGAGAAAAAACAAAGTTCTTTTTAAAGTCCTATGCGCTATGGTATGGGAAGGAGGAAATAGGAGGAAGCAAATGATCCTACTGATGGTAAGGGTATGTTATATATTTAAGTGAGAATAACAAGGAAAACTGGCACAAAATTGGTAGTGAGAAATGGGGGTGGGAAAGATTCTGTGATTGACATAAATATTAGAGAAAAAGTTGTATGAAAAGAATGAAAAGGGGGAGAGGAAAGAAAAGAACAATTGAAAATGAATAAAACACAGGAGAAAGAAGTCAGGCAAAGAGATATAGATAAAAATTGGAGGGAGATAAAGGGACAAGGGAGAATTCCCTTACCCTCTGCAAACTATATTGTGAAAAAAAGGCAAAAGGAAGAGAAGCACATGTATACAGACCTGCTCATAAAAGAAAAAGAGGTAAAATAATGGAATACAAGTATGGGGAAAATGTACAGAAGCAGAAAAAACAGCAAAGTGTAAAAAAAAAAA
>PVJO010022712.1:0-27539 GCA_004026905.1 Hystrix cristata | reverse complement strand
GCTTCGGGTCCACAGAGGAAAACACCTATTCTGGTACTTTGGAGAAAGGAAAAAAGAAGAAGACTGTTTCAGGGTTTGGGATGAGATAAACTACAAAGCAGGCAGGAGAATTTCCTATTGGTTTGAGGCCCTAGGGCTGAGTCTCCTCTGTTCTTTTGTCTTTTCCACAAGTGGAAAAAGAGTTCCGATTACTCTGAAGGAGAATGGTCAGCCCTGATTAGGGGAAGAGCTGTATAATTTAAGAGCCAGTTGACCTCCCTGAGAAATGAAATTGAAGCAGGGTTTTAGGAAACTTCTACCACAGGAAAAGTGTGAGCAGAAGTCTATAGGGCTACTTCTCCTGTGGGCTCTGTGGCTTCAATCCCTTTCTGGCATCATCCTGAAGTCAAGAGTGGAGTCTTCTTAGTTCCCTTAACTCTGACAACAGCTCGGTGCAGCTTCATCCCTCTAAATCTTAGAGTTCAAAGCCTCACTCTTCAAGGTGCAATTCTAGACTGCTAGTCTGGGGACTGGCTTTTTAAGAATGCAGATTCTTGGCCTCCACCCAGACGTACAAAATTGGAATCTGCACTTTAAAAGGATAGCCAGGTGATGGGTGTGCTCACTGAAGTTTAAGAAACAATGGCCTAAAGGTCACATTTATGGTGAGTTCCTGAGTGTGTCAGGAGTTCTAACAAGATATGGGATCTCTCAAGGCAGCCTGATGGCTAAAGCTTTAGGAGAGCAGAAAGGATTTGGGGACAGACTCAAAAGCTAAAACTGAACCTGAGTGCTTTCTCCTTAATAATAAGTACAAGTCATATTGAATATGTAAAAGAAATAGATATATGAGTAAAAATTAGGCAACTAAGAAAATAACTAAGCTGTGGTTAAGCTTGGAACAAGGGATTGGGAAAGTCTGAGGTGAGAACCTGGGAATTTTTGCTTCTAATAATTCTTCAGATAATTTTGCTGTGATTTAAAGATTTCCTCTTAAAGTGAGAGCTATCTGAAATCTGCCATTGGACATAAATTCAATTGCAGTATAGTGATCTGGATATCTCAGCTTCTGGAATTTACAAGTGTAGCCATTCTCAGAAGCTGATGCTTCAGGCAGACCACAGCCTCAAAAATGCCTTAGTTGGGGAGGAAGGTTCCTGCTTACTTGGGGTGTTGACCTGCAATTGTCTTGAACTCATTATCCCAGTTGGGTCGTCCATACAAAGTCTTTTGTTTCAGGCCTGTGATCACATCTTTCTCCTCATCATGGTGGACAGCAAAGTGATTGGCCTGCAGCAAAGGACACAAATTCAGAAAAAGAGATATATTATAAAAACATAGATGGATATATTTACACATGTAACAAGTAAGCTCTTAACTGCCATGTCTAACTCTCTCTCTCTATATATATAACTATATATATTGTATATGACTATATCTATTATACAATTAAACTATATATAATATATGACTATATATTACTATATATGTTGTATAACTATTATATATATAGATATATAAATATTTATAACAAAGATGAACAAACTGGATTTTTCTCAAGCAATTTCCACTCTAGAACAAGACACTTTGAAAAATAAATAGAAATAGTCCTATTTTTAGGCTAGGTCATGATCAGTGCCATGGAAAAGACACAGACTTCCTAATGGGAACAAAGAAAGAAGGCAGACTAGGTGGCTAAGAGAGTTTAAGGTCATAGCATTTGACTGAGGCATTGAAGTGTAGGTAGTGTCTCACCGTTTTTCCCGCTGCTCTATGTTTCTCTTTTCTAATATACTCCCACTCTTTTTGGAGAATCATTATGAACTGAAATAATCATAGACTAAAATGCTTTCCTATTTTGGTAACTTGAGACATCAAATCAAACCTAAAGGGGTGTGTGTGTGTACATACAGGCCGTTTTTCTGCTGCCATTCTAGAGGACTAAAGCTTGAGCAGTAGGTACTTTTCATGAAGTGATTAAGTATATTTTAAAAGAAATCAGGCTTCAAATTTACTAGACAAGGGATGGATGATGGGGATGGAGGAGGCCGAGAAACATGGTCACACTGGTTTAATAATCCTGTAGGGACCCGTTTTGCAAAGAAAAAGAATTATTTTTAAAATGATTTATTTTCTCAATGCAAATATATTTCCCATTTAAAACTGTCTTGTCTTTTAAAATATCAGAACTCTAAGGTAATTTATAAAGTACAGAATTTTTTCCTCTCAGTTTCTTTCTTACTTTTTTGTGGTATGGAGTATTAAACCCAGGGAGAGTTTAGCTGCATTCCCCACCTTTTTAAAAATTTTATTTTGAGACAAGATCTCGCTATTTTGCCCAATCTGACCTTGAACTGTCAATGCTTTTGCCTCAGCCTGCTGAACTGAGACTACATGTAGTTATGTGCCACCACATCTGGCTCTGGGTTTTATTTTTTACCAAAGGGTTTTTATTATTTGGTTTTCAAATTGCAGAAGTAGCATTTTGAAACTACTCTTTGTGGAGCAGCAGTTCTCACGGTCATGTGTTCCTGGATCCACATCTGCTGTAAGACTTCTAGGCCTTCTATGATAGACAGTAATGCCAAAACCCAAATAAGAAGTCATTCTCCATAAGGACAGGGTGCAAAGTGAGAGACGCCCAGGACTGAGGAGCCGATGTATGGGTATAAGCCAGAAACTGTGGTTTGAAGGAGTGCATTTCAAATTCAGATGCTGTCAATGTGACAGCACTAAGAAGTAGGGCCTGCCAGGTGTGGTGGTACAGGCCTGCAATCCCAGCACTCAGGAGGCTGAGGCAGGAGGATTGTTGTAAATTTGCGGCCGCCAGAGGCAGGAGTATCAACAGAAGTTTGAGGTCAGCCTGGGCTACATAGGGAGTTCAAGGCCAGCCTGAACTACATAGTGAGACCCTGCCTCAAAAAAAAAACAAAAAGAAAAAACCAAATAAGGCCCTCAAGAGGTGATTAGGTCATGAAAGCTCCTCCCTTGTGGACAGGATTAAGGCCTTTTGAAAGAAGCTGCATGGAGTATTCCAGGAGCTTGTCAATTATAAGATGTTCTAGTGGGGGGAAGAAAGCAGCAGGGATTGGGAGGAAAATGCACATACATACACATATATCTCGCCTTCAATAGATACATATTGATGTATTTACTACAAATAATCATAAACTACTGCGAGGTGCTAAGAGTGCAGGCGCAGAGTTCTGACTCTGCCATTCACTCATTAGGTGCCAGGTGCATTCAGGTAAATGACAATCTGTTCTGGGCTTGGCTTCTTCATCAGTAAAATGTGGATAATAATAGTAGGTACCCCATAGGGTTGTTGAGAGCATAAAATTAGACAACCTATGTAAACACTATGAACAACACATGCTACATAGTTTGGTTTTGTCTCATTATCTGCAGGGATTGGTTCCATGGATGCTGAGTCCCACATATAAAATGGTGAAATATTTCCATAGAACCAATACACATCCTCCCATATAATGTAAGAATCTGTAGATTACTTATCCTACCTAGGACAATGTAAATGCTATGAACCTCGTTGTTATATTGCATTATTTAAGGGAAAATGACAAGAAAAAATTCTGTACATGTTCAATATAGACATATTTTTTCCAAATATTTTTGACTTGTGATTGGCCAAATTCACAGATGCAGAGCCCACAGACATGGAGGGTCTACCGCATATACTTAGTAACTGTAAATGCATTGAGTGCATTGTAAAACATGTATAACCATATAATTAAAGAAACACATGCAAATTTTTCCCATTACCTTGGGGTGAATCTTGCCCACGTGGTATAGACTTCCTGGTGAGAGCCCTGCCCTGATAGTGTTAAAGTCAAGGTCTTTATTCCCTCATGGGCCCCTCAGCTTTGAATCTAGTCTCCGAAGTGTCGGTATCATGTTGTAATACTGAATGAGGGTGAATGAGCCGGATCACACAAATCCATTAACTGTCCTTCAAATAGGACACAAGACCCACCAAGGATCAAGGAAATGTCAGCAAGTCCTGGACACTATAGGAAGGACCTGAGACTTGGACGCTTGTCCTCACCTGAGACTCATCCCAGCCAGTAAGGTAGATGTTGTAGCTGAGGAAATCGGCATTGTTCCTCTCCTGCATCTGGGTCTCTAGTAGCTGCAGCAGGTCTGCAAACCACTCAAAGGCATGTGTGTCCCGGCACAGCCAGTAGAAGTAGATCTGCGGGGAGGATGGATCACAAAGCAGACTATATTGGGACAGGCTCTATCAGCATCAACAAATGCATTTCTACTGTCCACCAGACTTTTTTCCTCATGCTTAAAATGCCTAGAAACACTGGTTTTTTGAAAGCTCTGGACATTTCACAGGCTAACTCACACAGAACTGCTCTGGCCTTCACAATGGCAAGGCAGTAAATAAACTCGGAGCCAATAAAAACCTTGCTGGCCCACCGACTTTTGCTCAGGGGCTACTCTTTCTCTCCCGGAATCTCTGGATTCCTTTTCTCAGACAGGCCAAAGAAATCTAAACCAGCAGTGACTGCTGCAGGACTTCTTCCTGGCCTGCTACCACTAGATACTCTAGAGTTCTGAGGGAAAAATTGTTCTAACCACACCTCCTGCACATAGAAAAGAGTTTGAGGGGATGAAAATTCAAGGTAGGCTCAATATCCCTATTAGAATTTATCTTTACAGTTACTAACTAGAATGACTCAAGGTTTATTGAAGATGTTCTTTATCAGGTGATTTATGTGTAACACTCCCCTGGGAATTTATCCAGAGGCGCCATCTACAAGAAAGTGAAAGCTTCATGTCTCTTTCCTTCTCCTTAAAAAACAAGTGTTGAAGAGCTGAAAATTGAACCAATGGACAGAACAGAATGACAGAAAATTATCCTACATCTTCTCAATGGAATATTAAGGAGTTATTAAAAATCATCGTTAATGAAGCCTGTGATGACACTGAAAAACATTCTTTCTGTTCGAAAAAGGTTATGCAATTGTACAGAGTCAATATTTACAACTTTCTTAATATACGTAAGCCTGTGAGGGAAAAATTACAAAAGAATGTCCCAGGGGCTGAGGATGCAGCTCAGTGGTGGGGCACTTGCCTAACATACACAAGACCCTGGGTTCCATCCCTAGCACCATAAAGTAAAATAAAATAAAATAAAATACAAATGGATAGCTTTGTGGTTGTGAATACTTTTTCCCTTTCCCAAACGTTCTTTCTTCTGCATTTCCAGCAACTCTATGCAAATACAGTATATTACTTTTACTAATCAGCCTGTTTACTTAGAAGCACAGTTTACTTGTCAAATAGTCTTCTGAAGAGAAGCTTGCCTCTCTGACCCACCTACAGCTTTTCTTTACTTCTCATGGTCTCTGCTAGCCTCAGCCCTAAGACTACTTTCAGACTTCACTTGGTAGAGAGTGATGACCTTTCCAGACCCTACAAAATCTGGGGGAACTTACCTTTTTGAGCTTCAGGTTGGTGGCGTTATTGCAATATTTGTACCAGACTGACTTGAGAATGGATGCGAAAGGTGTGACCCCAATCCCTGCTCCCACCAGCATCACCACCTCATAGCTGAACACATCTTCACTGGCTGTGCCAAAGGGCCCATCCACCGCTATCCTGAATGGAAGTGGGAAGGTGACAGTTACACAGATACCTTGCTCTTCACAGTGAGACGGAGCACCCATTATTACCAGAGATGTGTAAAGCGTAGATTCCGACCTGGGTAAACGTATCTGTGGGGCACTTTCTTCTATGAAATGGATTTCAAATAACCAATTTAGGGTCAACACTGGGGTTGGAAGTAAGAAGAATGGAATGTTTTGCTACCTGAAAACACTTGGTAACACACCACAGGTATTTTTCGTCTCCCCATCCTTAATC
Organism: Hystrix cristata; assembly: GCA_004026905.1. Classification (NCBI taxonomy): domain Eukaryota; kingdom Metazoa; phylum Chordata; class Mammalia; order Rodentia; family Hystricidae; genus Hystrix; species Hystrix cristata. Next base: position 21,668 of record PVJO010022712.1, on the reverse strand, counting down.
TTCTTCATGCAACACACACACACACACACACACACACACACACCCCCACACCCTACACTTTAAATTTTTACTAACATTGTATATTGAAGTGAGAATTTTCTACATCATATCATCTTGTAGATTTAATATCCCCACTTTTCATTCATCTATTCATTGAGGTATTCAACATACTTTTCTTCAGCATCTACTAATACCCGATACCAAGTTAAGCATGAAGGGAGGAGGATGCAAAGCAAATAATTTGTGACATTTACTCTCAAACAAATTATACCAATTAAAATTTAAGAATATCTTTGTTAGAAAAGTAAGCAGAACTTGGCCTTGACACTTACATATATAAAGTAATTTGAGAGCATGCATTACTAATATTTGATCTAGGTGTTTTATATTTCACGTAAGATTCATAAAAATATGCAGAAACACCCCCACGTGCAACAGGGAACACAGACAAAGCTACCTATATTCATATAACCTCTGTGTTTTGTGATTCAGGAGCTAGTATAATGAGCTATAGGGGAAAGGAGCTGATTAGTACCTTTTTCCTGAACTCACACATCTTTGTAATATGTGCTTTATACTCACTTGGGTAGTTTCCAGGCATCTTGAAACTCCTGCTTATCACAGCCACAAGCATTGAAGAGCCCCTCTGTCCAGTCTCCAACGATGCGGATATGGATGCTAAAGAAATCTTCCTCAGGGGCGGAGGTCAGTGTGAAAGGGTGCCACTCCAGTTTGGACACTGTGGGACACTTGACGAAAATATACTGTCCCACCTCCATCTTGAATCCTTTTTTCTTCATCTGTAGCTCGATGGTTTTGAAAGGGTGTGTCACCACCTATGGAATAAAATATATCCTTAGGAAAAACCCTTTCCCCAAATAGTTGGCTTTTCGGTGCCCTGAATCGCGACTGGAACCTGCCTAATTCCATGCACTGTGTCTGTATTTTTCCTCATTCATTTATCTCTCCCCAGGACAGGTCCTATTTGCTCACTGCTAGTTTCATTATACATATACACAAACGGTCATAGTGGCTTTACTCAAAATGACAAAAATATGGAAACAACCCATGCACCCATCAAGTAGTAAGTGGATAAATATTTTTTAAATAGTTGGCTTTGAGTCGGCATGGTGAATGCCTGTAATCCCAGCACTCAGGAAGCTGAGGCAGGAGGATCACTGAGAGTTTGAGGCCAGCCTGGGCTACACAGTGAGTGTAAGGCCGTCCTGAACTACACAGTGAGACCCTGTCTCAGAAAAACCAAATAAATAGATAGCAAGCAATACAGAAAGTAATGTACCATTTTTATCAAAGAGATATCTGCAATCTAAGTGTCCATCAGCAAATGAATGGGTAAAGAAAACATGGTACATACACACAATGGTATACTCTTCAGCCATAAAGGGGTAAAATCCTGTCATTTACAGCAATGAATTTGGAGGACATTATGTTAAGTGAAATAAACAAAATGCAGAGAACAAATGCTGCACGATCTCGCTCATATGTGTAATCTAAAAATGTTGACTCATAGAAGTTGAGAGGAGAATGGTGATAACAGAGGCTGAGGAAAGTAGAGATAGGTAGGGATGTGTAAAAGTTGGTTAATAGGTACTAAGTTACAGTTAAATAGGAGGAATATGTTCTGGTCTCCTGTTGTATACAGTAGGGCGATTATGGATAAAAATAATGTGTCATGTATTTCAAAATCACTAGAAGAGAGGCTTTTGAATGATCTTGTCACAATGAAAGGACAGCTGTTTGAAGTGAAAGATGATAAATACCTTGATTTGATCATTACTCAAAGTGTGATGTATCAAAACATTGTACCTTATAAATATACACAATTATATAGCAATGAAAATAAAATAAAACTAAAATAAAAACTACTATATTGTTTCTTTGATGATCCCAAAGATGTCTAGAAAAATTCTGTGTATAACTGAAGAAAAACCAAGGGACACCAAAAAAAAAAAAATGAAAGAAATAAAGAAAGAAAAGAAGAAAGAAAGAAAGGAAGGAAGAAAAATCAGTAGAAATAAAAATAGCAGCCTTTTAATGTTGATTGATATTTCTGGGCTTTTCTTTTCAAGAGTGGAGCATTGTGGGAGGGCAGAAAATTGTTTTAATATTAGTTGCTGGCTGGGGGTGTAGCTCAGTGGAAAAGCATGTGCCCAGCATGGAAAAAGCCTGGTTTTGATCCCTAGCACCACCCCGAAAAAGTACCAAATATTTTTAAAATTTATGATATAAATGCATCTTATATGATAAGACAGTAACCAACTTCCTTTATGCTCTGAAATAAGGAGTGATAAAGCATCATTTTGAAAGCAGAAAGTTATGTTGAAAATAGTTTAACATGTTGCAAGTTTGTGTGGTGAAAACACTTTTTTACTACATTGCAATTTTACTACAAGCACAAATAGGATTGGATTAAATAAAAATTCCTAGTAAACAACATTCTTATTAGGATATTTTTGGTTAGTATCTTGTTTCTGAGGTTTGTTTGTATGAAAAGAAAATGAATATTTTCTTCACAGAAAGACAAATTTTCCCTACGAGTGTGTTCAAGATAAATATTTGCCTGGTTTAGTCATCTCTCACCTAGTGAGAGAATTTTATGTCAGCTCATTTTGCTGATCTGTGGGGGTTTTCTTATAATACAATATAAACACCACAAAAGAAGAAGTGTTGTGGCTTCCTATCTTGCAAGACTTCCAGTGCCACCAAGACCAGCTTTAATATTACCCTCCATACATGTCAATGAAAAAAAAAGATAGGTGAAGGACAGAAGGAATTTGTGTGTTTAGCAAAAATAACCCATAGCAGGGTATCGGTAAATACTTTTTGAACTGAGTTGAATTGAACTAAATTTTATTAGATTAAAAATTCTTGCATAGTGTTTTCTGAAACTATAACAAGGAATTCCCGCTGATGTTTGTTTAACTATTTTGTGATTCAAAACAAACAAACAAACATAGAAGAATGGAGGAGAAGCCACTGTAGGCACAGCTTGTTATTAACTTGCTTAAGACTTTAAACTCTTCACTCTGATAGTTTATGGTTACATATAGAGAACAGAAAAGGAGGTAAAAATCACATAGGAAACTATTTCAACCTCAATCAGATTTCTTCTGGGTTCCTTGGTTTTTTGGCATCTGAAAAGTCTGACTCACTTCTTTTCCTTCTCTACTCACAGTGTCTCTATGCCCTCCACCCTACAGGGGAGATTCATGTCCACAAAGCACTTGGCTTCATCTTAACACAGACAGTGATACCTTCTAGTGTCCTTAAAGGCACAGACATCTGATTACTGAGTTAAGTATATGGTAATAAACTATAGGTCTTCTCTTTGCTTTATGTTTACTCATAAGAACCTGGGGAAAAGGTAGCCCTGACCAATGACAAAGAATTTTTATAGATTCTTCCCTTCTAGAGTTAGACACTGACTACTAGCAATTTCTAAACCAACCAGTACCTTGGTGATGACCACCTTCTGCTGAGATCGCCAAAACCGGACCAACCTCTCACACAGATACAGGAACATGGGACCTACTATCCATTTCCAAGTCTGTAGTCAGAGCAAAAACGAAAATGAGATTTGTTGAGGGTAAATAGCTAGTAAAAGATGCTGAGGGAGAGAAAATTGTACAAGTGGAGTTAATCTTTGTGAACGCACTTAAACATTTGACATTGGATAAGTAAACATCTTCTATTCTCCTTAGTTACATTGGGGAACTGCATGTACAGTATGAAATTTTCCAAAGAGGAACTACCTACAAGATTTCCTCTCAGTGTAGCAACTGCAGTTGCAATAACCCCACACTAGAGGAAGGTTGGTTTCAGAATTACCATTTCTCTAAAGGATTGCATTTCAAAAACATGGTATTTTTAATGCAACATTGCAATTGCTTTCTCTCAGCCATGGAGTCAGAGATCAACCTTTTGCAAGATGACAAATTTTGTGCAAGAGTTGAGCTGTTTCTTCAATATCCTGGTAAATTCTAGGAGCTACACAACACATTTGCTGAATGAGGACAAACTCAAAGATTCTTAGACTTCTGTTGATGCCCCTCTTGTCAGAATACGCAGTGTTTCAGAAGACTGGAATTGCTCTGTAGCATTGTTGGATATATAAAAATATTTAGGCCAAGCTGACCAGCACTGGGATTCTGCTAATTGGATTTCTAATTTAATGCCTGAAGTAACAAAATTTTTAGAAGGCAATATCATTTAAAATATGGTTTTCCAGAATGAATTTCAAGGAGGAAAAAAGTCAGGAAGCCATTATCATAGTCTTACATATGATCTTTCTATCAAATTATACTTTTTAGGGCTGGGGATTTAGCTCAGTGGTTACAGTGCTTGCTTAGCAAGTACAAGGCTCTGAGTTCAATCCCCAGGACCAAACAAAAAAAAATTATACTTTTCAGTTTTAGTAAACTAATTGCTGGATGTTTAGAACACTCAAATGTCTGCATCTCCAGGCAAAGCCGGACAATATCTGCACCAGAAATCAAGAATGTTCTGTGTTAGACTTCATTTTCATGGGACAGATATTTAACATAGTCTTACATCTGTTCCCTGGTTGCCACCATGTGGTGCCACTGAATGGAAACAGCTTTTGGCATTGCTTCCAATATACGTATTCAGAAGCTCCTTTGAAGTAGATGCCTGTTAAGGTAGTAATACTCTGAGTCTAGCTGTCATCGAGGAAAAGTGCCTTTCCCAGCCCACAAGAGGACTCAGAAAACAGTTCCCTTTTTTGTGTGGTATTGAGGATGAAACCTAGTGCCTTAAGCACATTCTTCCTCCTTTTACCCTTCTATACATGTTTAAAGTACTGAGTGGGGGGCAGTTCACGTAGTGTTGCTTTCATTAATGAACAAGGATGCTCAAAGATGTTAAAACTTGAGAGCAGGCTGTGTTTACAGGGAAGATACTTCCATGCCAAGAGACTAGAGAAGAAGAAAGGAGAAGCTGGGATGATAAATTTACCTTTATGTCATATCACGGTTAAGGAAAAAATAATAAACCTGCTCAGAAGTCCGTACAAATGTTGACTTTTGTCTAGTTCTACATCAATGGCTAGCACAATAACCAATAAAATGTACAATCTGCCAATGGAGAAAAAGATACGAAGATGACAGGACTCATTTGTCACGGAGTGGAGATATTGAGCACACACAAAATGGGGCTCTTCAGAACTTCTTATAGGAGAAAGCAAATATTTCACACTTGGTCACCCCTGTCACACTCCTATCATGAGGTGCCATTGGGTATTTGTGTCAGCCTAGTTGTCTAGTCTCCTTCACACCTGACCGACTGGATCTTCCAATGTCTAAAAGCAGCTGAATGCGATACCTCATCAATTTTCTTCTCAATTCTGAAAGCCATACAGAAAGTCTTACTTCCTGGCACCTGAAGAGACCCCTAGCTGCTTGTAAGTGATTCTTCTGAGCTATCTAACTCAGCTAAGGGTGGAAACTTTAACTGTCTCACTAAAAAGCATTAACTGGTATGACTGTGGTACTTCCACCCAGAAGAAAAGGGAAGGAACCTCTTGGAGCCAAACAGCATTTTTCAAAATATTGTTTTTTACAAGTTTTATATCAGGACATTGATAACAGACAAATGTAAAGTTTATTTTTCAAAAAAAAATCTAGTCACTAAGTATTATAGAGAAAAGTAGACGCTCCTAACATTTTAGAAGTTCCATGACATTTGCACATTTCCTAGACACAGTTTGAAGAATGCCAGTAATAAAATTTTAGTTGAAACAATGAATTGCACATACCATAGGAGGGTTCCCAGCGAACTCTGGAATTGGGCAGTCCTTTATTTTTCCCCATTCTGAGATACTTTGATTACATATTGCTATTTTGTGTTCCTCCAAACTCTTTGAAGTCTGCCCACGTACAATTCGTCTGGGAGAAAAACACAGGTTTAGCTTATAGCAACAAATCAAGCTGTCTGTGTTCCTTCTTAGCTTTTTTCTTTCCTCCCCATGCTGAGGATCCAATCTAGAGCCTCGCACATCCTAGGAAAGCATTCTGCCACTGAGCTACAGCCCTGGGCCTGATTCTGGGCATGTTTATGTACCTTTATGTGAATGCTGTGCTTTCACTTAGAAGTTGTATCTTATCATTCCCTCTTGAATAGATTAGATAAAGAGAAAGGAAACATATGATCTTGACCAATAGAAAAAATATGTGCAGTGGCACAAAGCATATCTACTCATAACAAACAAGCAAAACAGAAAAAAAACCGCTGCAATTTAACAGCATCACTACTAGCCCATACACTGCCTTTGTACAAATTAAAAAAAGACTCCCCTTCATGAGGACAGTCCTGCAGACAAAAGACTTGGTCAGCAGAGTGAGGGCTACCTGTGTGCTTGTTAGTTGGTCATCCTTGTATAGTGGACAACTCATACAGTCATGCAAATTGGCCCTGAGACTCAGCTAAAGTGCTTTATTTGTGGGTTCAAAAATTGTCTAAATTAAGCAAAGAGGCTGAAATCTGTTTGAATAGACTTAACCTCACAGGCATTGTATCATTCTCATAGACATCAGCACTGATAGTGTGTACCTTGCAATTGCTTAAAGTTCATTCATTTCAATTCCATAAACATTAATTGAGCAGCTGCTAGTATATAAGACAAAGCTTGGCTTGGTGATGGTGGAGGAAAGGAGCCACACAGTTAAGTTAGTAACATCCTTGACTTCAGCCCTCAAAGAACATAAATGACAAGGTCTTCAGAATACATAAGAAAAAAAGACACAGAAGACCCTTTGTAAAAGTTTGTTTTAGAGAACTATAATTTATCATGCCATTTAGCATGTTCTGAGAATGTTTTAATTCAAGGTCATTAACCACCCTTTTCTATTCCTAGGTCTAAGGGAAAAGACCATGCAGTGAGCACCTATTAGAGCTATTATAGCTAAGCTTGAGGAAATTAACACAAATTATCTCAGTTAATCCTCATATCAAACCTACAGGGCAAGTATTACTACCCACGTGTTACAGAAGGGTTAATAACATAAAGCAGAACGTGCTGGTGAAAACACTTCTGTTTTGAGCTGGATAGTTTTGGGTTCAAACTTCAGCCCTTAGTAGTTTGGTGAACTCAGGAAAATAATTTAAATTTTTTGAGCCTCAGTTCTTTAGTTGTAAAATAGGTATAATAATACCTTATTAATGGTTTATTTTTAGTAATCAATTGGCATGATGTATTAAAAAATCATACATAAAGCAAGGGTCCCAAAATGGTAACACTGTTGATTACCAAGTTCACATGGGAAATAAATGACAGACTTGAAGTCTGGAAGCCTGGAGTTTAATCCCAGTTTTCGGCTGTCACCTAGCCAGGAGACTGAGCAATCGCCTAACCAGTGTAAGCCGAGGAATCTCTTCACTTGGAGAATGGGGTAAATGAATGCATGTTCCAAAGAAAGTTGGACATCTATGACACTATACAAATGTTCAGTGTTGCGATGACTAAACTAGGGACAGGAAGAAATTCCTACCCTTCTCTAGGATTTTCCGTTTCTTGGGGGGGTTTTGAGTTTCTTATTTGTTTGTTTGTTTGCTTGCAGTTGTTTGGTTTGGTTTGGTTTGGTGCTGGGGATTGAACTTAGGGCCTTGCGCTTGCTAGGCAAGTGCTCTAACCACTGAGCTAAATCTCCAGCCCTCTAGGATTTTCTGAAGCAGCTGGATTATGACCAAATTCCATTTGAAGATATTCATATCGACTTCTCAGTGCTTAGAGAGTTTATCGCAGGTCAGCATCAAGAGGAAGGTTAACAACGCACATAGAGGTTGCCCAAAGCTGCCTCTCCGGATGCTTCCCCTTTTTACACTCAAGTCTTGGCCCCCACAGGCCTGACTTGGCTTGAAGCAGAGTATTTGAGCCTTGAGCATCTAAGTTCCCCACAGCTACTTTCTTGGAACCCTCTACCCAGCAACGAACTTCCCTGGGTCTGCCTCTGTGGGCAGGTGGTGTGAAACGGCAGAAAAGAGGAAGCTTGTATTAAAGAAGATTCTTGAAAGCACACACCCACACACTTGGTGCCTCTACGTGAGCATTCTGTCACAGCCTGCTTCAGGCCACCTCTGCTCAAGGTCCCCTCCATCTGGTTGTGGCTTGGCCTACATATTTTACTATTTTTGTCAGTTTCTTTGTCTAAAATTAGAATCCCCAGGAAATGTGGACAGTGAGAGTACTGAGACATTTGGGGGATTGAAAGAAACATTTCACATCAACTTCTTAGTGCAAACTCCAACATAGAATGAGTGCTCAATAGAAATTAGCTGGTACCTTTATTATATTAGAATGTTTGAAGGCAATCCCCAGGTAGGTAGTTTTCCTGAGTGTATTCTCTGAGATAGTGCCTGAGATGGGGCCTCAATCTCAGTAAGTTAATAAATGATAACAAATGATTGTTGGTTTAAATCAAAACTGATTGAACTACAGAAAATCCCTTCAACTGATTAATCATTACTCCTCTAGTTTGAGAATTTGTCTACTTCACTAGTGATTAAGCCACAGGAGATGATGCTATAGACATACAAGACTCCACCAGTGCTCACAATATGCTCTATACGCTTGCAAAGATAGACTTTAGTGCATTTTTCAAGCTTGTTACAAATAACTGCACTATGAATAGGAATGAGTTGGGTGCAAGAAACCAAAAGCATTGCTGACTGGTTTCTATTGAAATGACCTCTGCTGTCCTTTTACATTTCTTCAGCAGACAGACTAATCACACACAAGCAAGGAAGTCACGATGCCTCTAATAGGACACCCTGTCTAGAAATTAGAGGACAAAAAGCCCCTGGCTTCCAAGTTAAAAACTCACTCTGCTCCATGGATGGCAAGACCAATGAAGAAGATCACAAAGAGATGGTGTGTGTACCAAAACACTTCAAAGTAAGACCTCCTGATGGTTTTTGTGGAAGAAGTGATAATTAATATGAGGCAAAGTGTGATAACAATTCCAGTGATTCCTGCCAACCGAGTCACAGCCACATACAGGCCCCCTTCAGGGTTCTGGAAAATAAAAGCACATACACACAAATGCATATTATTGTAGGTTCTCAAATGCAGGACTGCATATTTATAGTGTCCAGTGCAGAAAACAAAGGCATTTTCATCGCTCCTTTGGATAATCCTAACCATTGCTCACAGAGAGATATAGATGTAGAATAGATATTCCTAAATTCTAAAGTGTTTACACGGTTGAGGAGTCATAGAAAATATGAATAAATACATTTAGATCCTTCTAAAGGAGTATCAAACAAATGAAAGCATCAACTAAAAGATGTCTTTTCAGTGTCTGAAGCTCTTTCTCACTTTGATTTGGGAAGGACCACAGTGCTTAGTTTCCAAATATGTTCTGGGAATGCCAAATATCTTAGGCTGGTTTTCCCAAGCACTGACCATGAGACGAAGATTCATGGGCAAGTGAATTAGAAAGAATGTACTCCAAGAGAAACTGCTAAGGGAATGAAGAATAGAACAGGAAAAAGCTCGAAGCCAAGCAAGGGGATGATCTCAGACAAAATCTCCCAGCGGCTAGCTTCAGCTCGAACCTGCAGGGAAGTAGAAATTACTCTGATTTGAGGCGAAGACGCTGGACTTTCATGGCCTACACTCATCAGTTATTGGCTAAAGGGCTGCCTGGAAGATGTAAACCACCCGGGCCCTTTCAGATCTCAGCCTGTGCGTACAGGGATGCTAGTAGCCTCTGGATAGTCTTTGGAGGAAGAAATACAAGGTATAGGGTACAAGTCACGGAAAATGAAAGCACCCTGTGTATATTTGGGCAAACAATGAAAAAAGTAAAGAAAAATAAGCCAGAATATTGTAGGAAAATAATTCATTTTTGATGCTATTTAATTCAGTCCCTACATAGATCGGGCAAATTTCTCTTACATCAATTCAAGGATAATAATTTGGGCAAGATTAAGGGTCTTCTGTTGTGATCTTTTCTCAACAAAAGGAAACGTGTCTGTATACTAGTGTAATTTAGCCATTTTTCAAAGTAATTGGGCACGTGAAAATGGCTGGGAGCTTCTCCAGGAAGCTTTAACAACTACTGGGATGGAAGAACTCCTCGCCTTCGGATACCCTCATAGCTGCTCTGAAGAACTGCAGAGTTACTCCCAGTGCACCAAGAAATGCCCATTGGCAGACACAGGTCACCCCTCAAATGTTGCCGGTAAGAAAGGACAAAAGCATCACCAACAACTGTCGGCGGGTGGCTGGCCTGAAACTAACACCTGGGCAGAGAGTTCCCTAATTCACATAAGTAATTTCATAGACCATAAACAACAGGTGAGGTTACTCTGTGACTATGATGGATGAGTTAACAATAAAACGGCTCTGAAATCATATCTGAGCCCAGATTAAAATGTGCGATTACTGTTTCTTTACCTATTACAGATTTAGCCCCATTCTGTTCTTTTTGCCCCCTAGAAAAAAATTAAGATACCAATCCCAGAACTATTTCTAGTCTTTTGTTTAAACAGTTTAGGGAACACCTGGTTCAGGAAATGAGAGGCTTACCTTGATTTTTTCTCGAACAAAATTGAGATAACTTTCATTCTTTTTGTCTCCAATATTAGAGAGTGCTATCGAGTAAGGATCAGACTTGCCGACTCGGGCATTCACACACCACTCCACATTGAATAGATGTGCAATAGTATGAATTGCTAAAGAAGGCAGAGAAGAAAGAAAGAGGGTGAAAAGTAATCTGGATTATTGTAATCTGGATTCTGGCTAGAGCAGTCATAGGGAGACATAAGGATGGCTTAGGACGCTTATAAACAAGAACTGGATCTCCATAACCAGACAGGCAAGGTGATTCTAGTAGGTAAGGTCCTTCTTGCTTGTGTTATTGTGAGAAAATCACTAACCCTCTCCGGTCTTGGTTTTCTCATTTGTAAAATGAAGATATTCAGTTACATACTACTAAAGATTCAACCAGGTTCTGAGATTCTACAAAATAACCTCAGTCTCTGAGGGCATTAGACATGTTCTCATTATCTCTCTGTCTCTGTCTCTCTCTGTCTCTCTTTCTGTCTCTCTCTCCCTCTTTCTATTTGTGCTTAAACAAGAGAACTCTTCTGACTGGGAGTGGTGGTGCACACCTGTCATCCCAGCACTCAGGAGGCTGAGGCAGGAGGATCTCTGTGTTCATGGCCAGCCTGGGCGACATACTGAGACCCTGCCCCCCCCCAAAAAAAAAAGAAAAAGAAAAGAAAACTCTTCTGTAATATATGTCTAATGGTTGGCCCATTCACCTGACTCTGAAATTACCTCCAGAGATGACAAATGCAACTGAACTGACACAAACTAGTGACCATAAGAATCTCTTTCAAAACTGAACAACACTCTTTATTTCACAACCACTTAAATAGGGGTTACTGGGTGCAAGCATTGTTAATATTTTCAGTTACTTACTACTTATACCCAGTGCACAGGTGCAATTAAAATCAGATCATCTTACAGTTGAAGAAAAAGGAGCATCGATTACATTAAAACCCTGCCCATGGTCATTAAGACAAAAAATAACAGACTCAGGAATCAAACAGAATTTGGCGTACAGATCTGTGTTCTTAACCAATATACTGTAATACTTGCCCACAGGATTATATCACACATTTCTATACAACTATTTCATTTGCCAAAACTCAGAAAACTTGTGTGGTGTGGTAGGAAAAGAGGAACCCAGTTAAGCACCTGTCGACTATATCTATTTTACTCAAATTAGAGCTGAAGTCCTCGAGGCAAGATAAAGTTTGCTGTGTTCGTTACTCTACATGTCTACAGTCTGGCATGTGAATCATCTATTAAGCGAATCAGTGGAGACTGGCTAAGTGTCCTAGCCACATCATTTCTTGCACTGACATTACCATGCTAATAATTAAAATGTTATCATTTATAAAATGATAACATATAATGTTATGCATATGTATACCTATTATATGTATACATGTGATAATAAAGTCATAATAATACTGAAGATGTTTTTCTGATAAAATCTTTCTTAGTAAATGGGCTGATGTTCCTGCAGGTTTACTGCAAAAAATGTACAAGTCTATATGTGCAGCCAAGCAATTTTGCAGAATGAACAGAAGCTATCACATATGACCTAACGAATATTTTTCATACTAAAAAAGATGGGAAAGGGCGAGGACCCCAGGGCTGACTTTTCCTGCGGCATATTGTCATTTTTACGGGAAAATCCTAAAATGATAAAAACTTTGAGAAAGAAATTAATAAATCCTAGTATCAGGATAACCAAAAGAGTTGTGAATACTTTTGAACACAAACAGAATTCATTCAAAAAAATACAGCATATATGACCACAACAAAATGGACCTGTAAAGGCTGATACCTTACACAGAGGTATAACAGATTAGAGAACACTCTAGTCCCAATTTTTCTTCACAATTTCATTTGTCTTAATAAGCATACCAGTGTGAAGTGCTATCATCCATGCCACCATTTTATGAAAGGTGAGGTTCCTATCCAGTTGTCTTCGAATTCTTGTTGAGCAGCACTTTGGGTTAAGGGGGAAAGAATGGCATATAAATTGTTAATAAGAAGGCTTTCTATGCATTGGATATTTGACATATATCATCTCATTTAATTTCCATAATCATTCCACAAACATTATCCTTTTATGCATCTGATAGATGAAGAAATAGAGCCTGGAGAAATGCAGTCATCTTCCCCAGGTCAAATAGCCAGTGAATGACTTAGCCAGCTCCATAAGTGTGTTTCCTATTCCCATAGCAGCAACATGACATTTCACCCAGATTCCATTGCTTATTTGTATAAAAATGTGAATCTGGACAGAAAAGATAGCTAACCATATGGTTTCTAACATGAGTTAATTCACTCAATAGAGAGGGGTATAGAAATGAATAAAAAGTGGGCTTTCTTTCACACGCCTGAGTCTAGTGGGGAAACAAACAACTGAACAGTTCAAGAACAAGGGAATAGTTCTCCAACAACAGGAATCTAGGCCATGCTCCGGGAAGAAAAAGAAGAATCCCCTTGCCCGTGTTTGTCAGAGACATCACGAAGGAGATCACTGAACAAATAATAATATGGTAACTAGCAAAAATAACAATAACATCTACCAAGAGCTTGGACAAGGAGTGGCTTTAAATGTTTTACATGCACTCGCTCATTTCATTCTTACGTCAGTCCTGTTAGGGAGGTACCATTATTATCCCTACAAAACAGATGAGGAAACAAAGGCACAGAGAGAGTACCTTGCCTTAGGGTACACAACCAACAAGCAGCAGAGGGAATTTAAACCCAGGCCACCTGATAACAGGGTTTATATCAATATTCCCATAGGTTATACCTTATATGTTTAACTTGACATTAAAAATAGTATTTTGGTCTATATTTTAGTATTTTTCCCACCTGCGTATTTTAGAAGATGTGGGTTTGAAACCGGATTCAAATTAATACTCAATGGGGGAAAAAAAAAAACCAAAGCTGTTAGTAGTTGAATTACAGGTTTGCTCTCCTAGAAAGTAGCCAATTGCTGGCCCTGGATGCTTTGCTTCAGAATTTTTTTTTTTTAATTTGTTAGACAGAGTCTTGCTATGTAGCTCAGGCTGGCCTTGAGCTCACTAGGTAGCCCAGGCTGACCTCAAACTTGTGGCAATACTCCTGCCTCAGCCTCCCAAGTGCTGGGAATATAGCCATACCCTACTATGTGGTTTTAGCCTCAGAATTTAAATGTACTACCAGAGAGATTCAGAAGACTTTAAGAAGAGGACAGCTAAATATCAAAAGAAATCTTAAATATTTTAAATATCTGGTTCTACATGTAATATTCAATTTAAATAAGGGGGCATTGAGTATTTGACTTATTTTTAATAAAATATTCAAATTTTATACAAAAATATAATAGTATGGAAACTTGTGCTTATTTCACTATTTCTCAGTTAGCCACATCTAGGGTGGGCAGCCTGTTTAAATCATGAGAGCTGATCCTTCGAATTGCAGAAATACTAGTAAGGAAGATGCTGAGGATTCCAAAAGAGGAGAAAAAGAATTAGACACTATTATGTCTTCTGTGAGCCAAGTAGTTTACCCATAATCATTGCCTCATGTAATGCAATGAAAGAACCATTACTGTCCTCATGGTACAGATACAAAATTTAAACTAAAAACTCACATTGGTTGGGATCCAAATCTATTTGTCTATAAAAGATTCATGCCCCCTTCTGTCCAACCAAATGCAAGGATGTAGTCACTATTATTCTAAGTAACTAAAGATCTAAAACAAACATTTAAATGTAAGTACTCTATCTGAAAGGTGATCACAGAGGGTAGGAGAAGTAAGGCTTGGAAGGAAAGGAAACCAGCAAAGGCAGTATTGTCATGTTATCTACCACTGATCATATGTCAGCAGGCTTGGTCCCAATAGGGAACACTGGGAGACTAAAGAACTTGTCCTAAAGGTTTTTGTGGATTTGTTTGTTTATTGTTTTTCGGTCTTCCTCTAAGGAGTTAGGAAGTTTAGGTGTCCATTCAACAAATCTATTCACCGTTGGCTGAGGGCTGCGCCTCCCAGGCATCAACTGGCTGGCATTTCAGGCCTGCGACAGGACAGTGCTAAAGGCAAATCTTCAGGTGCAGCATGGTGTGTGCAGAAGGTAGCTGTCCCATGTGCCGGAACTGCCAGGGAGTAGGGAAATTTGGCTACGACTGTTTACCGGAGGAGTCGAGCAGTGATGCAAGCCCTCAGAAGAAGGATTTCTTGTTTGAAAGAACTTTATGTCTGGCCATCAGTTTCTTAATGTGGTCTTTTGTGCTTATTTCAGGTGCTGAAAGTTGTTTTAGGACTTTGTATTCTTTACAGTTTTAAGGAAATAGCCCTTTCCTGTTTCCAAGTTGTCACAGTCCTCTATAGTTTCTAAGTACCTTTGTGATGGGCAGATTCGAGGATAACCTAAAATGACCTTATATAATCTTCTCCCCTTGAGTTTGGATGGGCCTGTGAAATGAGAAATCACTTTTGTGATTCTGCTACATTATATGGCAAAAGAAATTTTGAGGAGGTAATTATAGTCCCAAATTCTGGGTGGGCCTGACCCAGTCACATAAGCTCTTTAGATCTGGGTGTAGAAAGACTCAGGGATTTCACACACAAGAAGGATTTTATGTGTTATCTTCTGGCTTGAAGACGGTGGGAGACAGATGGCAGGGAATGGAAGGACCTTTAGGATCTGAGAATGGTCCCTAGATGATGGCCATCAAGGAAACAGAGACATCAGGCTTAACAAGTGCAACGAACTGAATTTTGCCAAGAACGAGTTTGGAAGAGGATTTTTACCCAGAGTACCCAGATGAGAACTCATCTAGAAGACACTTTATTTCAGTCTCGGGATATCCCGAGCAGAGAAGTAAGCCTCAGGGTGCTGAGCTTCTGACCTATAGAACCATAAGCTTATAGATGAGGCTTGTTTGATGCTACTGAATTTGTGGTACTTCGTTTGTGGCTAACATAGTCCTTACTGGAGTGCTGAAACCAGATTGGATTTTTAAGATTCAGAAAAAGGGCTTTAGTAAGGTTAGAAAGCAGTACTGAATTATCTATGAGAGCAAGTTTTGCCTTCAGATACACCTACGTCGGTCCCAGTTCTATGACTCAGCGGTGTGCCATTGAACAATGTACACAGTCTCCAGTATCCCCACCTGTATAATTATTGCAGGCCTTCCCTCTTAGTCCTGTTGTATAGATTCACTGAGTGGTGTTTAATAAGTATTTGATGTTATTTTGTATCATTATTTAATGTTTTAGCTAGTATGCTTAGCTCCTCACCTGGAGGACAGGCTTCCTATATTAAGAGCATTATGCTATGTGCTTTTAAAAATCCTTAAACAATTATTTGGTTGCACAAATGAATAGTATTCTAGCTGCTATAGAACAGAAGATGATGACTCTAAACTCACAGAAATGTATTTACTCCCATGTCTACATTTGCCACACTATTTTATTTTGTACTTCCTGAAAAATCCTTTTGAGATTTGTGGGGAAATTCACTGGCTCCTGCATAATAACTTTGAAGAAAATGTATATGGCTTTGTTGTCATCCCTGCACTATTTCCATAGTCCCAACTTTTTTGTTTTTCTCATCTTTTAAATTTTATTTTAGTTTATTAGTTCATGCGTATAGTACATGTTTACATTTCTTGGGGGAAGTTGGTACATGTACATAACGCGTCCCAATTCATTTTTTTCATCTCTTATCTTTCCCTCTTCCCCCACTCCCTCCATCTCATGATCCCCTTACCTTACCTTTATCACTAGCATTAACGGGCATGGTCAAAAATGTGAGACAATAGATGCTGATGTTCCTCAGCAGCTTTTGCAACAAACCCTTATAGAAAATAAGTTGAATGCCAGAACAATAGAGAGATGTGATTGGGAAATACAATTTCCATTCAGCAATACTGTTTTATCTTCTTTTTTTTTTTTTTTTTTTTTTTGGCGCTGGGATCAAACTCAGTGCCTTGCGCTTGCTAGGTAAATGCTCTACCACTGAGCTAAATGCTAAATCCCCAACCCTACTGTTTTATCCTAACAGGTAATTTTTTTAAAAGCTAGGTAATATAAAACACATTTAACTAAATGAAAAGACGGGTGCTACTAGTTATTATTGGGCCAGTGGAATGAGTCAGTGATCAGAGCACTGATCCTTGCTTTTTCCTAGATAACTTCTTTGGTATAGTCAGGAATGGTGGACAAATCCAAAGAAAAGCCACAAGTCATGCTGACACTGGGCTTTCAAGAAAAAGATCTTCTCTCACTACTTCCTGAAAAGGGGGCAAGATACTAGATCACAGATATCGGGTCACTTCTGAATTATTGCCATCCACCGACCAATTACCTATGCTGCCATCATATCCCATGGCTTCCTCACTGACTGAACTACCTCTTTGTTTTCTACCATTGACTTCTAACGGGAAATTTCTCTGTTACTGTCACCAAGAGCCTTGCCCAACTTCAACAAACTATCATTCCAATGCAAGGAACATTGAGACACTGTGCCAATTTCTACGCCTTACTGAAACCAAGAATTTCAAAAATGAGAAGTTGAAATAAAAAGAAGTGTATATTTAATAGGGTGTAACATGAGTTTCCATAGCTCTATTGTATGTACCCTTGGTCTTGCCACACATACCAATAATATATCTGATATTTATATCCAATTTGCAGGAAATGGCAAAAGCTTCTACAGAACTCAGCAAAGAAGCCAACCGTGATATCCACACCTTGTGGTACTATAATATATAATAAATATAAAAACATTATTTTCCCACAGCAGTGTTTATAATTTTGAAGTCATGTTTATTCTCTATCTCTTCGAGAAGACTCTAACCTCCTTAAGCTAGTGACCCATCCATCTTTACTCTGTTTACTTAGCACATGGATGCCACATGAATATTTATTAGTTGTCAACAATTCATTAATCGACAGACTTAATCAGCACACTTTTAGGAGACTAAACTGAAAGCCTTGTGCATACTGGGCAAGTGCTCTATCACTGAGCTAGAGTGGCATATTCATTCTTATGTTTGCATTATTTGACCTATTTTTCAGCTTAAAAAAATCTTTTAGACAGAAGGTCTAAGGGACACACTCTAGGAGGCCAAATGGTGAGAGAGAGTGCCATAATGAGATCAGACTTCCAGACTACATAAAGTAACAAGTAAGACCTCGCCCTTTCACCTTCCTGTTTCCTTCTGATCTTAAAACTAGGACTGTCACCAAGTTCAAAATTAGTTTCTACACGTCAAGGTGGAGTTATTAAGGGTTCCTCTGGGACTGCTGTACGATGAGCCATGCCCTTGGCTGAGAACCTTTACCCCAACCTTCTGGAGGTGGACTTTGGGAGAGCCAACCCTGGTTCTTTCTTTTTTCAGCTAAGCAAAAGGATTGCAAAGCAAGTCTGAACAATTCAGCCCTCTAGAAATTGAATAGAGGATCTATGGGTGTTTGTTTGGCACAGTCTTCCACTAATGAGTCTTGAAATTACAAAAACTTTGTCATTTTTAGCCTGGGTTACTCAGCATAGTCAAACACTCATACGTATGATGGCTTTGTAAGACTGAATTATAGCAGTAGGACAATTTCAAGAAATTTAGGTGGTATTTAGAAAAGTGAATAGGTTCTGGGGCCACAATGACTTGGTTTCGAGTCCCCAAATGCCTGTTTAGTTCTGTTCTCAACTCACTGACTTGATGTGCAGATTTCATGAGTTGAGTTCTAGGAAATCTGTTATGCTTTCCGACATTCATCACAGCACATTTACTTATTTTAATCCCAGTCAGAAAGAACGTTTCATGTGCAAATTTCCCTTTTCAGGTTGAGAATCCCAGAAAGAAGGGCATGCTCTGACTGTAAAAGAATGCTTGCTTGTCCATATACATGTTCTTTTATGTAAAGATCTATTTAATTACAGAGCAGCGTCATTTCACTGCTGTCTTTTGAGATCTTCTCAAAACTAGAAAAGCCTAAAATCTGCCGTTACAAAATGTGCTGCTCGTGGGGACGTGAGAGCTCAATGGCAGTGCAAGCTAGAGCTGTGGGGTAACAAGGATTTCTTAACTGGTGCAAACGCTGACTATTTCTCAGGCTTTACTTCCTCTAAATAGAAAGTATTTGAATGGGGGAAGGGAAAATGAAGAATTGTGTCTCCATAAAAACAAAAAGCTATCGTGCATGGGCTTCATCCAGCAGGTGTTAATTAGGCACCTGCACTATTTCAAACACTGCACAGTAAGTGGCTTATCAATCAAGCTTTCAATACAGTACAATTTCATCTCTGTAGCTTCTTAGTTATGGAGTTTATTTGGAAATCCCTGTAATCAATGTCTGATACCAAGTGCGGTTGTTAGTCTTTGGTTTTGTTTGGCTGTCAGTTTGCAAGACGAATTGTGCAACAGAGTTCATAACTTAAACAGAGGAACTTCCTCACAGTCTTTTCTAGAGGAAAAAGTCATGACATTTTTCTTTTGTTGTTTTCTGCTGAAGTGAAAGTTTCATTTATTTATTTATTCATTTGTTTATTCATTCGTTTGCAGTGCTGAGGATTGAGTATAGGTCTTTGAGCATGCTACACATGAGCTCTATCACCGAGCTACACCCACTCTCTCAACTTTTACTTTGAATTTAGACTGGCGAGCATTCAATTTTGGTAGTAGGTTTAAGATTAAATGGCATTTTTTGTAAATAGTTAGAGAGTATAAAAGAAAAGCTAATTTTAACCTACCAATCCCATATTAATAAACTGAGTATGGTATGTTTTTTTTAAAAAAAAATCCTTTGGCCCAATGTGAATTTAGTGTAACTAGGAAAAACAAGGCAGAGTTCAAGGCAAGTTAGACTTATCATTGACAGTTTAGTTCACTTTTTTCTCCACAAATACTCACTGGTTTCCAAACGAAGTCCTTAGCTCTGCATTTAAGGTTCTAGTTTGGCAGAAAAATCCTAGCACTCCTCCCCAGCCTTATTTCAGAAAACTGCCCTATACAATCCCTATGTTCCTATAAAAATAATCTGTTTCCTGCTGCCCTTCATAAATTATTTCTATTTAATACATGTTTTTAAAAGCTTGTTAGTATGAAACACATACATTTTATTAAAACGATAAAACAGAGGCTGCTGGTCACTAATGGGCCAGGAGAATGAATCACGCCAGGGCAACAATCCGAAATTTATCCCAGCTACGCTCTTTGGAATGTCAGGAATGACAAACAAATCTAAAGAGAAACCACAAGTCTTGCCGATAGTACATTTGCAAGGAGGAGATTTTCTCACTATTTTCTCCATGTGTAGTGACTTTCTCATTCACACTTCCCTGATGTTTATTCATGCCCACATCCAGTGCCACTTTCTCTTAGAAGCCTCTCTGAATCCCCTGCCCCACATAATATAATTTCTTTCGCCTACTTATATTCTTTATTTTATCCCCTACATATATTCTTTTTTTAAATAGATTTTTATTAAAATTTATCCAAAATGACACAAACTTACAGGCCATTACACAAGCTTACAGACCACAGTACATTGTGCCTTTTGCATATAACAACGAGCAACGTAAACAACCACATAGATACAGCATTAAGTCACAACTACATAAAGTTACTGTAGTACCTAGTGTACATGTTACTGTTTTGAGTTTGGGTTATTATCATTATTCTACAAGAAGAGGGGAAAGGGGGAGGGGAATGGGAATCCAGAGGAATAATGATACCCTACTTATACTCTTTATTCGTGATTTTTTGAGGGATCCATGATATTTTGCTTGGTATAATATTTGAGTATGTGTGAAGATTGTAAGTTCCTTAATTCTTCTGTTTTTGTATAATACCAGTAATAAATTTCTAGTCTATTTTATGGGTTACAGATATTCTTCCTACTCAATGTTTTTATCTTCTGTTAGAGTACATTTAGGGGTTCACTAAAGTTTTGAAGTGTGGGTAAACCCTAGATATTTAGAAAGCTCTGTACTCTTCAATTCCATGGAGCCAACAATTATTAGTCATGTTTCATTATAGTGTGACTCTCTACCCATTGAGTCTACCTGTTTGGAATATTATATCCAAAAGATATTTTCTCTGACCTAAATTTTTTTAATTTACTGAAATTCAAGGAGCACACACACATGCTCTTTACTTCGTTGTTATTGCTGGGATATAGTTTGGTTGCTTGCTTTTTATAATTTCTTTTCTAGTTAAATTGTTTCCCCAGGGAGCTCTATCTACAAATAGTATCAGAAAAAAGAAAACCTACAAAAAAGGGTGTGGATTGGCTTATGAATATGCTATACAAGCTAGAGTCCCCATAAACCATTGGTGTGGTTTTCCTAAGAAAGGGCATTTTGCACGATGGCTTTGAAAATTTGAGGAACTCTATAAAGTGTTTGCTCTTACCGCACTGGAACCCCTGAGGAAGGAGAGCAGATTCCGACACACTGGCAGCAGGATCAGCATGCAGTTGAAATTTAGGCAGGCTGCGGGAGCCCTGGCCAAGGCCAGAGCTTTCTAGATGCAGGATAGAGAGAGAGCAGAGTGATTCCTGAGTGCATAGTATGACCCCACCACCCCACACCTGCTACCCCGGGATTCTCAGCATGAGCCCACACCCCACAAACTCTACGAGATCTGTAAAGGAAAGTCCTCCAGAACTGATGGTTTTGTTTTAGGAGCTGCTTGGACTCTTTCTTTCAATCTGAAATGGGCTCTTTACCCCAAATTAACATTTTAGTGTGAAAAGTTGCAAATAGAAGGAGAAGTAGAAATAAATTTACCTTGAATACTTGTTTATCTCCCATATTGCACGTTTTATATTTTACTATGCTTGCTTTATCACATATCCATCTCTCCCTCCCTCAACTCCTCTTACTTTTTTCGGTGCATCTCAAAGTTGAAAATATCAGTTTATTTCCTCCTAAATACTTAAGCATGTCGATCATTAACTAGAGTTCAGTTTCAAAACTGAAACTTTTAACAATTTTAACATGTTTTCTTAGCACATAGACTGGCATTAATAACTGAAGCTAGTATTGTGTTATGCTTTGGCATTATAATGATTAGTTTTGTAATGTCTAAAGAAGTTGTGTATTTC
>PVJO010022711.1:7538-27618 GCA_004026905.1 Hystrix cristata | reverse complement strand
GGCCGCTGAGCCTTCCGCCTGAGCCGCGCTCCTCTTAGTGCCTCCCAGGGCCACCGTGCTGCCCCGGTCTCCAGTGGAGCTGGGGACGCCCAACGTCCTCATCTGCGTCGTGGACAACATCTTCCCGCCCGTGATCCGCGTCACCTGGCTGCGCAACGGCCAGCCCGTCACGGAGGGGGCGGCGCAGACCGGCTTCTACTCCCGGCCCGACCACCGCTTCCGCAGGTTCCACTACCTGCCCTTCGTGCCCTCGGCCGGCGACGTCTACGACTGCAGGGTGGAGCACTGGGGCCTGGCCCGGCCGCTGCTCAGGCACTGGGGTGCGCAGCGCCGCCCTCCTCCCGCCGCCCGCCGGCCGGCTGCCTGGCGCTCGGTGGCCTGCGCGCCCTGACCTGCCTCCTCCCGCAGAGCCCCGGCTGCCGGCCCCGCTGCCCGACACCGCGGAGACCCTGGTCTGCGCCCTGGGCCTGGCCCTCGGCCTGGCGGGCTTCGTCGCGGGCACCGTCCTCATCATCACCGGCGCACGCGCGTCCCGGCCGCCAGGTGCGGGAGCCCCGGGAGTGGGGGTGGGCCGGAGGGCGGACGGCTCGGGAGGGGCCGGGGCGGAGAAGCAGAGATTCTGCGGGGAGCAGCGGGCGGGCAAGAGGAAAGCAGAGTGGGGTGAGGCCTGGGGGAAGTGGGCACTCAGATCGCAGAATCATGAACTTGAATAACTTTGTTCTGGTGGTTTCTTCTACTTTAGGTAATGACCCTTCCGGGAGAAACAGACCGCTGGAGGCGCCTTCCCGAGTCCTGAAGGGCTTCTGACAGCTTCCAAGCTCACAGCCGCAGGCCACTGAGTGCTCCCTGCCCCACTGACTCGAAGGGCATCAACCTCCGTCCTCTAGGCGCCCTGCTCTGTGGCCACAGTATTTAGGGTAGGATCTATGGGGACACAATCAGCTGCCCTTCCCACCCCAACGCATGTACACGCACGCACGCACACACACATGCACACACGCACGTCTTCTTACTCTGCGCTTGACTAAGTCCCGGGTGTGAGGGATGCTAACCCTGAAGAGGGGTCTGGGGAGGACCGCAGAGATGACCACGCTTGGCAGCCATCCTCAGGCCAGTCCCGCTGTGTCTCGCTCCAGGTGGCTTCTTGCGTGTTACTCTGTCAGTGGGCCATTTCACAAGGATTTCATGCGGTTTGCCTCCTGAGTTCAGATGTGTCCTGAAGGAGGCGCAGCTTATCATTCTTTGCAATTCCCTCAACCTAACAATCGTTCTGAATGGCGCGGGGAGAGGAAGGTTCATGGGCAGTCCACTTCTGTCTGGGTGAGAAGGCCGCTGGTGTCCGTGTATGGTCTACAGTGTCTTTCCTTTTTCTGCATTCCCTAGAGTCCTACTCATGACACAGACAAGTTCAAGACATAGATGGCTACTTCCTCAGTGGGGACAATCAGACCAGGCAAGAGGAGATCAGGGTAGACCTGCGAGGTATCTAGCAGGGCAGGAAGCCTAAGAGAGATCCACCCGAGCACTCTGTAACTGTGTGGCCTAGAAGATTTTAGCAGAACAAAATTAAAACACACTGTAACCATAAGCAACCATACAAAGTAGTTTGTGTCAAGTACCAAATGAGCGAAGTGCCCTGATATCTGCTGATCTTTTGCTTGAAATTGAACTTCATGTATCATTAGGAAAGAGTTTCTCTCATCTCCATCCTAAGGCGCAATAAAGTCCTTTAAAGTGTTTTCTTTTGACCAAAAGTGTGTATTCTTCATTACACAAATATCATCCAGCAGTCAGTGGAACTTGTGGGAACAATTTCAAATCTTGTAGATTACGTGTCTGCCCTGAAGTTCACACATTTTTCTTTCTAGTCGCAAGGTAGATAGTCCTTCATTTAGAAAAGGAAAAAGTTCTCTTCCTTTCATGAGCCGATTCCTTTCACTCTCTTTTTGAGCACACATTCAGCAGTACCGCCTCTTCTGTATTGTCACACTCGCCCTCTTTGCAGGCTCCCTCCTACGGAAAATGAACCTGTCATTGCCCTCATATGGTAAGAACATCACCCCCTCTCTGTCCTGCTGCCCAGAGTCCGGCACCCCAGACTGCCCAGTCACAGGAGTGTTCTGCTGGCACAGTCTCCAGCTCTCCTCTTTTGAGTCACTCCTTGCATTTTAATTGTTCTGTTTCTTTGTTTCTTTAATTGTCCCGTTAAACCAGACTATTCAGAAGAGTGTTAATAACTTAATTAAAAACAAGTCAGTGCCAGCAATATTTTCCTTCTAAAATATGTTTTGTGTAAGGAAATGCCAAATGTGTGTGTATGTATGTGTGTGTGTGTGTATGTATCCTTACTGTACAGTAATGTGTGTTCTGAAATGACATGCTATCATTTGGAATAGCAAAGGTCAGAAATACGTCAGCGAGTGGAATGGTTGCCAAAATTACGGCACATCCACCAATGGAGTAAGACACAACTGTTCAAAACAACAGAGAATCTCTTCGAACTGACAGGAGAAATCTCTAGGATACAGTGGAAAACACATAATGCAAAAGAATGACTACAGTATATATATGATACTTTTGGGGCGCGTATATGTAAATACACACACACTTTTTTTTTTAGTAAAACTGGCTTCTTATGGGGGAAGAGAGTAGAGGTGGGAGAAAGGGTTTGAGGCCACGGGCATAAAAGTGAGTGTTGACATTTGAAACATAAATACTTTGCTATTATAATATTCAAGCAAACCCCCTAAAATTTGAAACAAATGGAAACAACTGTACCACATAGAAAAAAGAAAAAATTTTAGAAGGCAGTATTGTATACCATTTCCCACTAAAAATAGGTAGAGTTTCTTGGGGAAGTGACAGATTCTCAGTCTGGGTCAGTGAGAATACAAAGCAGGTATGAGTATCTTATAGTTCCAGGCAATGCGCAAAGACCAGTAGAGTCATGTCAAAAAAAAAATGGCTACAATAGATTTAAACACATTAAAACATTTAAACATATAAAAATCCCTGAGTTCCTATAATAATCAAATTATAAAATAAACAAGTAACAGTGGCCCTTTTCTGTTGTTGTGGGATGCGGTATCTAATTCCTAACACACAAAAAAAGTTGGCCCACCGGGAAAATAAGCACATATCCTGCCTTCTCAGAAGGAGCAGCTGTCCCACTGACAAGAAAATCTCTCCTTTCACGTGACTGCCAGCTAATAAATGTAGAAGAAAGAACAAGATTAAAAAAACTCAGCGTCTTGAAAACCTATTATGGCTATTGATTCAGGGAAGGAAGTTATCAAAGAAGTTAAAACCATGAGCAGAATAGATGATGGGGAACTTGCCCGGAGACTGTTTGCTGCTAACAACAGGGAAAAGTTACTTTTATAGAAGAATTTGGCTGTCATTGCCTCAACTGAGCAAGACGTTTATCACATGTGAAGTACACAGCATTACCTGTGAATTATTACCAGAAATCTTCGGTTCGAATATAATCAAGCTTTACCCAGATTCTACTCTGTGGAAAAATCAGTGGCTAGAGGAATAAGTCAACGAAACCATAAAGTAACAATCACAAATTTAGAATGCGAGATAGTCTACAACCGGCCTGGTCTCTTTAAAAAAAGATGACGTATAAGCTGGGTGGTGACAGATACCTCAGTCTGGGCAACACAGCAAGTGTAAGGTCATCTCGGATTACAGGATGAGACTCTGCCCCCCCAAAAAAGATCAATAAGGATGAGGATTAAAAGACATTATGATTACATTTAGGGAATGAGTTTTGGTGCTATCTGGAGGAAAATAAAAACACTTTTGAAACAAACGGGGAAACTTGAATATAAACTGGGTTATCATTGATATGAGGGGCTGTTTTCAGTTTTGTTTAGTATGATTATGGTGCTGTGGTTATGTAATCTTTAGTTTGAAATGAATTCAGAATACGCACAAGCACACAATACACACAATTGAAACAAATATGGCAAAATCTTGACAGCTTTTGAAGCTAGGTGATGGGTATGTGTGAATGTATTCTTTGTACTTTTTCCAGGTTTTCTGTATGTTTGGAGATCTTTTCTTGTTCTTTTTTTTCTGAGACAGAGTCTTCCTATTCCAGGCTGGCTGTGAACTCACAGCGATCCTCCTGCCTCAGCCTCCTGTAATTCCAGTGCTGGGATTACAGGCGTACACCACTATGCCTGGCTTGGAGAGTCTTCTAAATTAAAGTATGTGCTTGTAACGTTATGCTATAGTTGAAAATAGTAGGAAATTAAATGAGATCATTGGATTCCTTAATATGTAAGTTGGTATATAATGCCCATTGAATAATTACTGCCCTGTAACAGATGTTTTGTAATTTAAATATCTTGCTCTCCTAAAGTACAATGTGGTAGAATGCCTTTAATTTTTGTGTTCCATTATATGGTTATTAAATACAAACATAAAGGTTTTCATCAACTTTTTCGTCCATGGGTTCGAAGCATAGACTCGTTTTATTTTGGAACTCCCATAAGTGCCTCATCAATGTCTCATCATTTGGAAAATAGTATTTCATAGTCAGAAGTTACCATAATACTGACTACAGACATCTGAAGGACACCAAAAGTTAAGTTCAATCACAAAAACGTTAAGATGTAGCTGAGCATGGTGGCTATACCTATAGTCCCAGCACTCTAGGAGCCTGAGGCAGGAGGATCCCGAATTAGAGCCCAGCCCGAGAAATGTGGTGACTTGGTGAGAGCCTGTCCTAAGTGAAAAAAAGAGCTGGCACTGTAACTCAGCATGAAGGCCTCGGGTTCAATCCCTAGTACCACCACCACAGAAAAGCTGACTTTTATTGCAGTCTCAAGCAGAAAAACAAAGAATAAAAACAGTAAAAATGGAGGTGATGTGCAATTTGTGATGCTGCTTACATGGTCAGTACAAGTTCAGATGTGCACCTGCCCGGCCCAGATTTTCTCCAGCTCTTCCCGCCTCTAACCTGGTTCCTTCGCCAACGACCCCACGGCTAAGCTGAGCCCAAAGGTGTTTAGGAAGGTGGTAGACATGACAGCGACCGTTTAGAGAGTCCTCAGCCCTGTTCCATTTTGTAGAGCATAAGTTATCGCTGGGGTTTTCTTCATCATCTCATTTCTTGTGTCTTCATACTTCTTAATAGTTCTTTAGCTAATTAATTGGGCTGGTGGGGAAAAATTATTTTTCTACCGTATAGAACACTCTTGGGCAGAAACTGCATATGGAAAGACAGACAAGGCGGGACAGGGGCCGTGATGGAGGAGCATGAGCGGCGGGGGTCGGCTCGGAGAGCAGGACAGTCAGGAGCAGATCAGTGGGTGGGTCATGGTGGGTGGACACAGGTCCAAAGCACACAGAGTTCAAAGGGGAAGCAGAGAGCACTAAGTCGCCAAGCAGACATCAGGAGCTGGGAGCCAAGTGCGGAAAGCTGTTCCCAGGAGGCCGGAGGCACAAGCGGAAGCCTGACGGAAGCAGAGTGTGGAGGACCGGAGAGCACTGGCGGCTTTTCAAGTCAAGAATGTAGAATGGTGTGTGGGGTTAACCGTGATCTGGGCGAGGAGGCACCGCTGTTTCCACCACTCCGGAAGCAAAGCGGGGCTGCCCGGCCCTTCTTAGCTGCCAATTTGTTAGTGATTTTTCAGCTTTCGTGTCCCTGGGGTTACTTAAGCATAAAAGCAAACTTAGAAAATCTTGAGAAATATATTTTTTAAATTTCTTTAAAACTTCGTGAGAGGGCAAGGATGGGTAGCACTGTACACTCTGTTCTTTTGGTAGTAATTCTGAATAAGAAACAAACACTAGACAGGAGGACAAGGCAATAATCATTCCTGGAGCAGCCCTTGTGCTTCCGCAGCCTGCCTGTCTGGGGAAGCCAGTTCCAGCACACACACTGCGGAGGCAGAAGAGAAGAAAGTACTTATCGGTCAGCCACGGTCACCTTCTCGGAGTCTCGGCAATTCTCACGGCTGAGGTCTGCGAGTTGCAGCTCACAGGAGAGCAGCTCCGGTGACACTCGGTGACACTCTGCGCCCAGCCCAAATGCCCTCATTTGGCAAACAGACGTGAGAAATATTTATGATGTATATTTACTTGCTAAAAAAGGACACGAAAATAAAGTTTGGGGTTGGTTTTGAAAATTCGTTTTTGCAAGGATGAGAGGAGCTATCTCGATCACCTTTAGCTGAGGGAAGGTCGCACTGGAAGTGGCAGCCTCACATCCTAGAAAGGTAGGTGCTCGCCAGCATGGTGGCGAGGGGGGCGGCCAGGAGGGCTGAAATGGGCTCCTGAGACATGGTGGACCAGTGAGAGTGCCGATTCCAGCCTGAGGGGAGACGCTGACTGAGGTAGCCAGCCACGAGGAACCACCAGGCAGGCTCTTGTGACCGCGAAGGTGACGATACGTGAACCATTCTGGCCCAGCTCCTGGTTTGCCGTAGAACTGTCCTGAAAGTCTTCCTCATCTACAAAATGATGAATATCTACCTCCGTGCTTGTAAGAGTCTGGTACATACCAAGCTTTGAGGGCTAGTTTCATAGAGAACTAGCTGAGGGCCACGTTTGGGGAAAGATAGGGTCTAAAAAATAAGTAGGCTCAGGAGGAAGTCATGGACAATGTGACCAACAGATGGCACCAAAGACCTTCAGTGGTGGTCTGCAAGTGCCCTCCTAGACTTCAGCTGGGTGGCACTTCACAACCACCCTGCTCCCCTGCTGCAAAGCCCTGAGCTAGGGCCCAAGGGGTACAGAATCTGCAACACACCTGCTCCTCCAGGGCAGTGACTGAAAATCAGTAAGAAACACACAACTAAAGTGGCTCAACATATTCTGGATGTGAAGACCCACCCACGGAGGATTACTGCCAGAATGGTACAAAAGGGAAACGAAGAAGATGGCTTGTTACTTTGGAGGAGGCTCCAGTCTTCGCCATCACCTTGGACATCATCCCTGGTTTCCAGCGCTGTCCCTTCAGCCTTCTATCAGAGACCCTTTGGCCTCCTGATTGGACTCCCACAGGACACCGTAGCGAGCTCCAGGCCCTCAGCTGGATCCTTCAGATCCCCAGTGCGCAGACAGACTTGGTGCATCTTCTGTGGCGACGTGGGTGGCCACTGTAAGCCCATCTTGTAAATTCTTACGTATTTGTGTATCTCATATAAAGTATTTCTCTAGTAAGCTCCGATAAAATTGTCAGAAAACAAGCCCCAGCTATTTTATCTCCTTCATCTGCATCGCTGCCTCATTCCCAAACCACTGTTCTTCTGCTGAAGCTAACTGCTGCAATTGCCTTCCAGAATTGCCCCGCCTCCACAAGCCGGCCCCTGCGCAGCTCTCGCCAGCGCAAAGGTGAGAAAGGTCTCGCTGTGCTGTCCAGCCGCCATGCTCCAAGTTCAGTGCTGTACTTACGAATGTGCCCTCTGAAGCCAGGACGCCTGGGTCCAAATCCCACTTCTACCACTTGACAGTTCTGTTATGATTTGGTGCAAGCTCCTTAGTCTCTGTGCCCTAAGACTTACCTCATAGTACAGAGAAAACCAACTAGAAATTGTTTTTGACAGAGTGCTTTGCATATGTTAAGTGCTCGACGTGAGCTTAGTATTGATACAAATTCAAACCCTTCCTCAAGGAATTTGGTTGAAACGCCCTCCTTGACTGGGGTCTCTTGGCTCCATCTGGTAGTACTTGCCACTTCGCTCTCACTGACACGGCGCCACCCGCAGCCCAGCAAGTCACTCTCGGTGGCTATTTCTTGCCGTAGTGCTCACTTCCTTCCTCCTGACTGAAAATCTATGTTCTCTGCATGTTGTCTTATTACAACCACTATAACTTTTATTAAAAACAGGGCTGGGGATAGATAGCCTTCTCCAAGCTCTGGGTTTCATCTCAAGCACCACAGAAAACAAAACCTGCATCCAGCGTCGTCCTTTTCCTCCTCCCTGTGTAGGCCGAGGATGGCTGCTATTCAGTGTGGAGACCAGCAGACTTGGACTAACAGGATCGCAGAGACCTCCCTGCAGTCCCGCCTTCCGGGTCTCCAGCACAGCCAGGACACGGCCGCCCCCTTACCTCACTCAAGCCCAAGTTAACCCAGCCGCTCTGGCCCTCGCCCTGTGGGCCCTTCACTGCTGTCGTGGGCAGCAAGGCCTCCTGGCCAGAGCAGTAGGCCACGAGCCGGACTGGGGCCCACAAGATGTGGTGAAGATGCACAGTGCAGTAAGACCTGAGACAAGCACCATTATCACCAAATCAAGACCATTAGTCACTTAGGGGTGACTACTGAAGTGCTTCAAAGGTTCACAGGCCTAACAGAAACCTGCCTTAGAGTGGTTAAATCATTTTTCCAAACTACAAAAAAACAAAAACCTAAGTACCTGAATAATCTGTATGTGGTGGTGCATGCCTTGTAACCCCAGCACTTGGGGGGGGGGCCGAAGCAGGAGAATCACTGCAAGTTTGAGACCAGCCTGGGGTATGCAGTGAGTTCAAGAGGAGCCTGCACTACATATTGAAAACTTGTCTCAAAAAAATACATGAGCAGAAAGGGTATAGCTATCTGTAATTCTCTAACATCCTCCTCGAACAAATCCAACTCAAAACTTTAAATTCCGGAAGTCTCACACATACAAATATTAACCTCCAAGCAAGCTAAGTACTTCTAAATCTGTAACGTCTTTTCTACGACTCTTCACAAGGGGTTCAGAACTCAAGGGGAGCTAAGAGCTCACTACAGCCCAATTAATTGCTTTTGCTCAAGGCAGTGCAGAAACAAGTGGCTCTTACATCCAATCTCAACCTTTTGAAAACTGTTGCCCAAGACTCAATCAGGATTCCTGAAAATCAGAGGGTTGAGTTACTGCTAGTTTACCTATCACTTAAAACTAATTGTTACCTTTTCCACTCAACACCTCATTTCTGGTGCCCATTTTTGTCACATTTCCAAATTTCAGGTTCACCCTTCAAATGCTAAAGCCCTGACTCTCACAGCCCCCCAGCCCATCTCACCGCTTCAGTGTTTTCCTCCCAGGAAGGGTAAGGGCAGGTGCCAAGACTGCAAGACAGCCAATGAAGTGGCTTCAACTACCACTGAGGGCGTGGCCCAATGCTACTGGTTGGCCACCACCCTCCTTTTCACACCGCTGCTCAGGAGACAATTCATGTATTGGACAGCACAGAGGAAAACCTTGTAGCCTACCTCTAGTTTCAAGGCTGGAGATTGCTTATTTCATGTAAGTCACAGAAAATCAGACTTAGAAAGAGCATTTTAGACTCTATACAGAAGGCCAATGGAATTTATTTCTAAAATACATTAGCAATCCACTAGTTTAAAAACTAAGCCCAAATACACGACAGCTATTCAAAACTTTTTCACACGGGATGGAATGACAGGCATCACTTGCTAAGGCCCCTGCCCCAGCACTGCACAAAAGGAAAGCTGAAACCCACACCTTCTGATGCTCCCTTCCAAGCACAGAAAGAATTGTTACCAAGATAGCAAACTCAAAACTTGAATAGTATTTTCTTTATTTACATGTTAGAATCAAGAGACAAAGAGAGACTGTCCAGGGGACCAAACCAGGAGATGACTGAAACCCCCAGGGCCCCAAATGGAGAGGAAAGAAAAAAGGGAAAGAGTAGAAAAAAAAAAAAGTCAACGTAAAAAAAGAGCTCCCCACGGAGGCTGAGGGGACCATGGCCCTACCCAAAAGCCTCACCTAGCTTAAAATAAATTAGACCAACCAACCTCAGAACAGGGCCTTCAGAAGCGAGCAGGACAGCTGTGCCCAGGTCGCCTCCTGTCAGGGCCTCTGCCACTCCCGCCCTGACCTCTGCCCAGCACTCCCGACAGGGCCATGTCCAAGAGGGCACTCCCAGTGGGGCTGGGAGTTCAATCTGATTTTTCACTGTCCCTCCTTCAGGCAAAGTCGCCGCGTTCCTCCCCCCGCAGAGCCGGCTCTCCCACAGAGGGGGAGGAGGAGCGAGATGAAGACATCACTGCCAAAGGGGAAGGGCAGGGCAGGGTGGTACAGGGGTCCCGTCCTGCGGAGCCTTCCTGCCCCGCGGCCTGGCCCTTAGCCCGAGTCTGAATCACTGGTGTCTGACGAGGAGGAAGAGGAGGAGGAGGAGCTGGAATCTGAGCTGGAGCTGGAAGCGCTGAGGCGTGACACTGCTATTTGCTGTGCAGAGGACGACTCTGTTTTCTCACTCGCTGTGGAACAAAGTTGGACATTACAAATAAGAAAGTCTATCTTCATTTGCCAAGAAAAAAGAGGGAAAATGCAGTCAATCTGCAGCAGCTTGAGAAAATACCTTTCTTAGGGGGCTTTTTGGTGGAATTGAGCTGCCCGCTGACATCTTGTAACCGCTTTTCCAGTTCCCGCTTCTTTTCCAGAGCTAGCTCCTCCTTTGTCTTTCCCACAGGTTTCTTAATGGCTAGAAGAGAGAAGGGTAATAGGATTCACTCCTGTGGCCACGGGCATCCTGAACGGCCCCAAGATCGCTGAGCTCCCTTGTGGGACACCCCAGAACACTGCACTCTCTTCCAGAGCTGACCCGCACTTGAACTGCCTTAACTGCTGGGGCTCATTTCATACTCACTGTAGGGTTTCCGCGGTTTCTTTCTTAGGCAGGAAAGGACATAGCGCTCAAGCTCTCTGAGTGTGGATGGTTTGAGCGTTTCAAAATCAATCTCAATCTCTTCCGGGTTTGAATCACGTAACGAGGGCTCCCGGGCTTGGATTATATGTACAACTCGGCCCAGCTTCTCCCCAGGTAATTTGTTGATGTCCAGGCTCAACTGCCGCTTCTCGTCGTAGCTCATGGGTCTGCTTTCTTCTTCCTCCTCTGAATCGTAACCAGTACCCAGAGCAGCGGGGGCTGTCTTTGCGGCCTTTTTGGGTAGCCTGTGGGCAAAAGAAAATTGTCAACCAGAGAAAAACCATCAGCATCTTCCAACATGTTCCCACTGCTTAACCAAGCAACTCTCACTTCCGAGCTGCAGGGCAGTGTGCTTTCACGTTTCACGTTAAGGCAAACAGACTGAGTTAAAGGGGTTACTGTGCGAGAGCAGAGCCTTTACCAAGCATTTAATGTTCATTTAGGGCTTTGAAGCCTGCTTTAGGTACACTGGGACAAGTCCATCTTTCTGTCCCCTAGAGCGCTGTATTAAACCAAACATATCATGGAAAAAGATGAAACCCTATACTGATTCAGAGGCAGCAAAGTATAGCCAGTTGTTTTCGTAAATAAAATCAAGTTTAACGGAAACACAGGCATATTTATAGTCCACATATTGCCTACAGCTGCCTTTGCAATGTGTCAGAGTTGAGGATCATGATTCTCGGGGCTCTCAAAGCCTACTAAGAAGGTATTTGTTACTGGCCGGTTACACAGTTCAGTGACTGCAGTTTATAGAAAACTTTTTCAAGAAGGCAAGATGGCACCTCCAGAGATGTATTTAAACACACACACACGCTTTCTGTTCTATTAGAACTCACTTGCTGCCGCTTCCTCCAGAAGGCCCAAAGCCAGGTGGGCCCAGGGCAGCAGCACCACCACACCCATTGCCACTTGCTTTCTTGCTCTTCTTGGGCTGTGGCAGGCGGGCTGCCCGAGGCCCCTTGTCATCCTCATCAAGCCCAGCTCGGCCACGATGTTTCTCTGCCTTCCGTTTCTTCTTTTTCTCCTTTTTTTCTCTTTTCCGTTTGGGCTTCGATATTGGGCCCTGGGACAGGGCAGCCAGTTGTTCATGTACTGCCCGAAGCTGAGGGGAGAGGTCAGACATGAAGTATGGAACATAAATAAAATTAGACGAAGAGAAAAAAAATTAGGATCTCTCACCCAACAAAGACCTCCAAGTTATAAAATACCTGTTCTTGTAGCTCTGCTAAGCGATGAGCCCTTTCTTCCTCTGAGTCGGAGCTCTCGCTCTCCTCTTCCTCCTCTTCCTCCTCCTCGTCGTCATCGTCCTCCTCCTCAGAGGAGCTCTCGCTGCTGCTTTCCTCACTGGAGGACTCTGAGGACGACTTGGCCAGCCCGGGGGGCAAAGCAGTGGACACCGGTAAGGGCCCCGGTTCCAAAGGCTCGTCTGGCATCTTGGCATAACGGAACTCAAATACATCCTGCAGAAACAGACAGACTCAAAACTACGCACGCGCATAGCACCCTGACTGTCCCCAACCACCCAGCATTACAGCTCCAATTTATAAAAGAACAAGATTTACAAAATACAAAAATGGCAAGATCCTCAACATTGCGGATGTATAACAGATCACCAAAATACACCTCCCTGTGCCTATTTATTCTTTAAATGCCAACCTTTACACTCACCTGCAACTTCCGTGCCATGGCCACAACATCGTGGTCTGGGGGATTGTACTTATAGCAGTTGGAGAACATAAGCCGCACGTCAGCAGCAAACTCCTGTGCATCCCGGTAATCACGATTCTCCATCTTCCGCTGCAGAAGGAGGCAGCATCAGAAGCTGCACAGGCAGAGACACTCGCCTTTCCCTGCCAACCCCGACACCACAAGAGGAGCCCTCTCTTGAGAGAACAGTAGGGATGACCTCAAGGATCTGTGCCCTGAGGTTCGAATCTGAGGTCAAAGCAATATGGGTGAGTTGGAGAAATGCCTATGTCTAGAAAAAGAAACCGCTTGTAAGTGACAGAAGTGGCCTCTGCCCTTCCACCCCTTAACTTCCCAAACCCAACACTCTCAGTACTTAACTGTGAGCAGTGTTGCTGTGGCAAGGAAAACTCATCCTTATTTTAAGAAACATGGATTTCAAAGTACGTATTTTCTACTGTTGCAACCTTCCTTATGAGGGTAAAATACCAAGAATGAAAGACAGCTGTGTCCCATCAGGATATGAATATTGCTTTATTGATCCCTAGGTTCCAACCACTGCCTGAGCATCCCATCTGCCCCATGCAGTGGGTACCTTGACAGTGCTGAGGTCCATGGGGTGCTTAATGATGTCATGGTAGTCATGCAGGCCAAGAGCAGAAGCGTCTACTGGTTTATAGAAAGGCCAGGCATAGGCGGCATGCTTCTTAGACAGTAACTCCTTCAAAATGCCATTGCAATGTTTTAACTGTTCCGATAGCTTTCCTTTCTTAGAGCTCTGGTGTTGTTGCTGCGAGTCAGGCAAGTCTTTGCGTGGGGGCTTGATGGGGCGGCCGCTCTCTCTACGCATAGGTGGAAGACGTGCTGCCTTAGGCTCGAGACTACCGGGAGGGCTAGCTGGAGAACCAGGAGCCAGGATGGCTGTAGGTGTAGGGGTTGTGGTATCTGCTTTCCGTTTAACTCCCTTTTTCTGCAAAGAAAAATAAGACAAGGAGCCTCTTACTTCCAGGTTTATTTGACTAAAATCCTTTCCTTCCCCACTGTCCAAAATAAATCTACCGATCTCTACCTTGGCCAGGGGCTGAGCTGCAGGAGCTGCAGAGACGGCGAGGAGTGGAGGGCCGGCAGAATGCAGGGACTTGAGAAGAGGGGAAGAGATGACCGACGGGTGGGGAATGTTGAGGACAGTGGTGGGTATCTCAGGTGGTGGTGTATACAGGGCAGTGTGTGACACAGAGGAAACGGCAGGCACCTGATGGGCACTTGTAATACTGCCCTGGAGTGCTAGAAAAACAAAATAAAATTTAGTTTGATTCTCTTTCCCACCTTTAGGTCTCTATTTGCAAAATTTTCACTCTTCCTACCTGCCAACTTGGCCCCCTTCTTATGGCTGTTCTTAGGGATGGTCACCACAAGCTCTTGTTCCTCTTGTGGCATTGATGCTACTTTCTGTAAAAAGATCTTTTCCAGTGTTTGTGCCATCAGGACAATGTCGTCGGTGGGCTACAGAACAAACACAAATCAAAAAGCTCAAATACTGTACCAGCAGAAAACAGACACCAAATTTCCCACCCCGGGGCATCGCCACTTCCCTTAGACATCTTTGTCATTAAGTGGTGCTGTACTACCACACTGAACAGCTAGTTTCTACTTTCTTTCCAAACTCCCTCTCAAAATGTGAAAATGTACGTGGTCCCTTAATGTCCCCAAGTTTAAGAGAATGAGAACTGATGAAGAAAATAGATCCTGCTCTACTCAGGTCTCTGGAGCTTTATAAAAACAGGGCCACCATCACCAACCATAAAATATGCTTTATTTAAATCACCTTTAACTGTAAAGCTCTGAGGTCACATCGATGTTTGGTAGCACCATTTGGAACTCAAGACTTAGAGACTTTCAACATTAACACAAGTATTGTCTCGTCATGTGCTAACTAAATACAGAAAAACTCACCTTGTTGTAAATGTAACAGTTGGTGAACATGGTATTGAAATCCTGCATACATTCTGAGGCAGCCCAATAATACGTGTTTTCAAGTCTCCTCTTAATTGTACCCATGTCCATAGGTTGTTTTATGATTTTATGATAATCCTAAGGAAAAAAAAAAAAAGTAGGTTAGAGCCACCAAAAATTAAATACCTATTCTCTTAGACAAACCTCTGACCCCACACACACACACAGACACACTCCCTATGCAAAAGACTAAGGTTCCCTTAACTGCGGCCCCAATTAAACTACAGGACCAAAAAAAGTAAAGAACAAAAAAAGAAAAAAAGGAATAGAATTCTAACACCCACTAGAAGGCCCCTACTGCTTTCCCTAGCCACCCACCTCCCACCCACTCTAGCAACTTCCCATCCTGTGACATTACCTCTGGGGCTGGCTATCCATGGGCTGCATGAGGGAAAGGAAGAAGCTAAGAATTTTGGCCACCGTGGTCCTCTCCCAACCTGGGGTGGGAATCTGTAAAATGGAGCCAGGGCACAAAAGTTAAGGACACATGGAGGGCACAATGAGAGATGCCAAGCTATAGCAAGTGTTTGGAACAATCATCAAGGACCAAGCCCCAGAACTCTGGTGGCTAACTACAGCAGAGATAGGGGAAGTCCCTAGGGGCCGCAGCACCTATACTAGGCAACCCACCCCAGCTCACACACACACATTCTTATTCGTTCCCAACATTCCTCCCCAACTCCAATCCAACGTCTCTACTCACCGGCAGACCCAGTTTGACAGCATCCACAGGCTGTCGGAACGGCCAAGCAAACTGATGCTTCCACAGAGCCTTCATTACCACCTTGTGGAGGTACTGTAGCTGGTTGGTTACTCGTCCTGGTTTTTTTGGATTGGACACCTCAGGGGGTGGTGGGTTGGCAGGGGTCAGTTGCAAAGCTGGCACTGAAGCCATTGTAGGGCTCTCGAATCCTTCATACAAGAGAGAAGGCTTTCGGATCCTTTTTCCTGGCGCTGCTGCCTCTGGGCCCAGTCCCAATAACCCTGCATTCCCTTCCCCAGGGAGCCTGTAAAGATGGGAAACAAAATTAGATGTGGTAATTTCACTGAATCAAGAAAAAAATGTCATTTGTAGTCTGCACCCAATAAATCCAGGCTTTGGATCTATTAAGGTGACTTTAGCTTAGACAAGTGATTCTCACCAAAAAGACATCCAAGTAACCTACGAAGGGAGCATTTGTTGTCCACTGCCTCCCTTTTGTTTTTAGTGTACCTAATTTAGTTCCCACCTTCCAAAATCCGGTGAGCTCTGTTCAATTTAAAACAAAACTTCTAAAATGGCACATCTGAGAACTACAGCCTTATGGGAATGGATCTTAAGCAAAACGGGTGGAGCTGAGAAACTCAAGCTTCCTCCTCAAAAGGGGTTTGGTGGTTGCCATGGCGGTTGAGCCCGAGGGAAGCCCGTGAAAAAGAGGAAGGGAACAAGGTATGGAGAAAAACTTCGTAAAATGCTGATAAGACAGCTAAGAATCTATCTGGGTAGAAAAGGTAGTCAATCCTCAGGGGCTAAGTAGTTACGCTCTCGAAGTAAAAAATGAACTAAAAATCTAACCAAGAACTACACCCAACAAAAATTCAGGAAAGGGACCATTTGTCAGTCTTCCCAGTCTAAATGAAGTGTCAGTTCAAGATCATTCACACCAAACCCAGTCTTCTCTCTCCCAGGGGCTTAGAAGACAGAGCCATCCAAAAATGAACTAGGGCCAACAACCTCCTCACCCCACTGCTAGAAATACAGTCCCATTAACAGTACCCACTGCAGCATGTAGGAGACTTTTCAAAGGCCAGCGGTGGTTTAGGTTTAGTCACTCCCCCAGTACTCTGCTGGTCCAGGTGTTTCCCACCCGCTAGGATTAAAGACACTACATGGAAATCTCATTGTTTACATCCACAGAGCTCAAATGAGCCTTGGCTCCACCCTCCTGCCCCGAATGAACGCTTCGCTAACAGAAAGCATCCCCCCAACAAACCAAACACACACCCCTCATCCAGTCATTAAAAGACCTGCAAAAATTTAATGACATTGTAGACGGCAGTAAGCCCCTGGCCAGGCGGAGAATCCTTCTACGGCAGTCTGGGAATCCCCGCCGCCAAGCCCTGAAGCTGTCACCATGGCAACCCGACACCGCACCAGAGGTGGCCACAAAACCCCCAAAACACGCCAGGCATAGCCAGACACCAGGTCCGTAAGACCTGCTCGTTCACTTGAAAAATTGCCCATCCCTGCTACGTTCTACCGCCAAACGAGCCCCGCCAGACTCGGTTCACAGTGACCGCGGCAGTAAAGCAGGGTAAGAACTGACAGCCTCCACTGCCCAGCACGCAGGAACCGCGCCGCTCTGCCCCCCGTGCGCCCCAACCGGGCCGACCCTTCCCACCGCGGCTCGCAGGGACCTACTTGTGGGGAGTCACGTTTTGCAGCATCTTGACCGCGGGGAACCGGCGCTTCCCTCAGCCGCGTAAGGTCCGGGTGGCCTCGGCTCCCCTCACCGCCCGGCCCAGCATAACCCGGGAAGTGGGGGGAGGCCGCTGCCCTTGGCCCTCCAGACAAGCTTCCTGCCGGGCCGGCACACAGCGGTCTCCTCCGCGGCCTCTCCGACAGCTCCCCGCAGCTTGGCGCGCTCCGCAGGCGGCGGACAGCAAGAAAATGGCGGCCGCCTCGGCCGAGACAGAGACGATCGGCTCTCCAAACCCAGAGACAGTTCCCGATCCCAGACACCGTCGTCAATACAGCCCGCCGTCGGTCTGCAGGGGGCCCCTCTTCCTGTCGGGACCGTCCGGGGCAGACGAGGTCCTGATGCGACCTCGGATGGAGGCGGATGAACGCGCAAAGTGGTTTATGGAGCCGCCGCCTCCATCTTTGAAATCCTCTTGAGGGCGGAGTAGAGGGGGTGGATAGACTCCGAGAATTGGGCGGGGCCCGAAAGGGGAGCTTCGGGGGCTTCTATGGGGTCTGCACTGTCCGCCGGGACCGGTCATAGGCCGAGACGAAGGCCATTTCCAAGCGGATGGAGGTGGATTGTAATGGCGGCCCCCGGCGACTCGAAGGCTCTGTACCGGTTGGCAGAATCCTCCAGCTCGTTCTAGAGGCTGCTCCACTCCAGCGCGAAATGGCGCCGCCGAGCCCCGCGCCAGCCCTTTATATATAGGCGGGGGGGCGGAGCCTCGCTGCTCATGCGCGCCACCCGGCTAGAGATTTCCCCCACCCCCTTCGCGCGCGCGCGCTGGCTCACGCGCGTGAGGAGGCAGAGTCGAACGGGGAGGAACGCCTCTCCGCGGGACCTTCCCCTATTGGCCAGCAGAGCCGATGACGT
This sequence comes from Hystrix cristata, assembly GCA_004026905.1. Taxonomy (NCBI): domain Eukaryota; kingdom Metazoa; phylum Chordata; class Mammalia; order Rodentia; family Hystricidae; genus Hystrix; species Hystrix cristata. The sequence continues at coordinate 9,940 of PVJO010022711.1, read as the reverse complement.
CACAACCTTCATTTTCCAGGCGTCAGTCACTAGGCAGAAGAGTGCCGCATAGACCCACCGGGAAGCGGCGGCCTGCTGTATCTTCGAGCCAATTGGCTGCACTGGGGTACGGCGACTGGGAGAGGCGGCTGGAAGGGGAGCAGGCGCCATGTCGCCAATCCTCCGGCACCTTTTCCTCGCCGCCCCTTCCAACGAAGTCCTCCCAGGCTTGGGGCAAGGGGCAAGCGACGGCTGCCAAGTTCGGCGGGCCGCGCCGCCCGTGGCTGCTCCAGGCCCGCACGGCAGGGGGCCGGGAGAGGTCGCGTGGGCGTAGCCACCGCGCCGCCCGCCAGGGGTGTGGCCGCGGGACGGCGCAGGCTGTGGCTCCCGGCAGGGAGGCCGCCGCCGCAGCGGGCAATCTGCAAAGAGAAGAAAGGCGCCATCTTAGGAGTCGCGGCCTGCTCGCGCGAGCAGCCAGGGCCAAGGCCCCGAGCTGCCCCAAGCCGCAGCTGTCCAGGCTCCCGACCCTGCCCTCCCAGCCAAGCCCGAGACCACGGCCGCACACCGCCCCCCCGAGCACGTCCCCCCGGCCCAAGCACCCGCCCGGGCCCCGCGCTCCCCGACACCGCCGACCGCCCCACACCTCCCGCCGCCCCGCGAACCCACCTCCCCAACCTCGATCCCGGCGTCCGGCTCCGGGCGGAAAAGTCCCGCAACGGGCGAGGCCGGGGAAGCGCCCGCCCCGGGGCCTCCTCCGTGCGGGGCACGGGCCGCCCCATCCCCCCGGCCGGAGTCCTCCCCACGGAGCGGCGCGTCCATCGGTCAGCGCCAGGGAGGAGGGCGAGCGGAGGAGGCGGCGGCTGTGGCTCCAGCAGCCCTCCCCCTCCTCCCTCCCCTCCCCCGGGCCGTCCGCCTCCGAGGAGGGGCAGGAGCCATTTTGGGAGCGCGGGTCCGCTCCCTCCCCCAAGTCTTCCTCCTCGATCTTGTGAACGGGGTTACGGGCCGGGTACGCGAAAGGAGGCAGAGCCCGAGGTCGGGATTCCCAAAGCACCCCTGGGGCTTCCCGTGCGCCGTCCCCTCAGGGAACAGGAAAAGGATCTCCCCGGCAGAGAATACCTGGGCTTTGCCCCCTTCCTGTCCTTCGCTGCGGAGAAAGCAGACTGGTGTGCGTGCCTGGGCAAGGAGGTTAACGTAGGTGGCCATAAAGGGGAGCTCGCCTCACCCGCGAGGGCTCGAAAGGGCCTAAGAAAGGTCCTTGAGCGGCAGCCCCGCCACCCTTCCCCCGCAGGGGCCCTTGGGCTCGAACCTCGGCCACCGCGTCTAACACGGCCGCCACCTCTCGCTTTCGGGCCGCTGAGTAGGGTCAGGGTCGGGCCTGAGGGCGAGTGGTGCGCGCCCCGGGAAAGCAGAGCCCCCCCGCCAGGGTCAGGCAGGGCCCCGCCCGAGTGGCTGCGGCAGGGACAGCAATGACACAGCAACTTTGCAGAGGCCGCCTCCCCTCCCCCTAGCGGCCCAGCCTCCCCGATCTGATTTTTCTCCACCCGGGCGTTGCAGGTCAGGACAGAGGCCCCTCCAAGGGGGCCGGCCAGAGAAGAATTTAGGAGGCTGAGAAAATTCTGGGCCTTAGAAAGAGAAAGGGCAGCCAGACACGACTCCCATTTCCCCGCATTCCGGAAAATCACTGCTCCCCGACCCCTCCCTTCCCCCACATGAGTCACAAGGGAGGCCACTGCTGCTCAGTAATTTGGAAAAGTAACTTCTCTCCTTTCCGCTCCCTCCCCCGCAGTACACAAGGAGAGATCTGTTCGAGGCTGGGGGAGGGGACGGAGGAGGCAATGGAGGCCACCCTGGAGAAATCTGAAACCTTGGGAGCTGTGCGGCAGGTCCAATCCTGAGCCCCTTCCCAGCACCCACCTTGGGCCCGGCTCCTGTACCCAGGCGGACCCCAAGATCAGCCTGTAACCACCGTCCCCCCACCCCCGACTACGCCAGGCCAGGGCTCAAACTAAGACCATAGACGTCTGGGCGACGCTTGTGCAAAGGCCCCAGAGGCTGTGCACACGTGGATGCACATAAATTCGCTAGGACTCGAAGCGTACCCTCCAGCATGACATGTGATGACTGCCAGCTTCCCACCCGCACACAAAGGAGCACGGAGACGCTGCCTCCGGAGTCTCTAGGGAGAAAGGTCGCTGGGCCCGGGAGCAATCTCAGCTCTCGACCTGGCTGCCAACTAATTCCAAAGCCCTCACACCTACGAGGAACTAGAGCCACCACTCCCGCTCTTCAGCCTACCCCACCCCCGCCGCCGCCAAGAAGGGTCCCTCCTCACCTGGCTCCAGGATCCTGAACCCCTAGGGGACGAGCGGAAGAGGGGGGACACCGCCCCCTCGCCCCTTTGCCCTCCAATTGGCACGGAGGCA
>PVJO010022710.1:0-27533 GCA_004026905.1 Hystrix cristata | reverse complement strand
CACTTGCTGCTAAATCACCTTTACAAACAACTCCTCAAGTGTCTCCAATGTACTCGGGGCAACTCAAATGCAGAATCTGCCAACCCACAGCTAGTGAGGTTCTTTGCTCATGTAGTCATTAGAGAATAGTTGGCGTGAGGTAGAAATACTCAGGTAAACACACTTGCCAAAGGCAGGCCAGGAGCCAACCTTTATGAGAAATCAAACTCCAGGGTGAGTTCATTGTTTTCAGCTAAGCTGTTGCCTGCAGGTTTTGAGGATTAACCTGAGGATATTTGTGAGCCCGCCAGCCCCCCACATGGAGTACTTGCTGTGTGGTATATTCTTCTAGGGTCTTTGGGAAATGAAGCAATATTTCCAACAGCTATCCAAAACATATCAAGAAGGCCCTAGTTGTGAAAGAGAACTTTAATTTCTTTTTCTTTCACTTTAGAGAATCTAAAATAGAGGTTTTAGCTTGTGCTGAAGGAAGACGATATCTGTATTTTGGGATCAGGTCAAGAGCTATGTAGCCTGAGGATGCAAAGGTGTTGCCACAAGGGAAAGGAGGTGGTTGCATTGTGTATCTAGATGTGTATTTATCTATGGTTCTCTTATTTACCATTTTTCTTATCAATAAGCCGGTGAATGAAAGTCTTCTTTAAACATCCAGCCTCTTTTGGTTTACACAAAGCTGTACTGGAGCATTAAAAAATAAAGTAGGGACCCCATAGGCCAGAATGGAGTTGAGACCAGAAAAATCAGGGGATCCCCAAGGGAAAGCTATAGTCAGAGGATTAGAGTTGAGCTGGAAGTTTCTGTCTTGCTCTTCAAACGGAGAGGCTTTATCCATGTTCAGGTTTCAAGTGAGGTTTGATTTTTACTGAATGTGGCAGGGGTTTCCTTTATGGTTGTTATATAGTACAACATGTTGTGCTAGGTCTTTGCAACACAAAATAAACAAGACATAGTCGTTGATCCAAGGGAGATCAAATGATCTTCACTAATTTCACTTTTCTTTTTTATCAAAGAAATTTTAATTTGAACAACAAATATGTAGTTGTGTCAAAATGTAAGGTCATAAAGTAGCGATTATATACTCACTAAAAACCTACCTTATCTTTGATCTTCCTGTTCCTCCCTACTCATATATGGGAAATAGAGTAGAGCTAAAGGTGAGACAACTTAGAAACATAATTGCTAATTTTTAAGGCCCTATAAAGACAGGTGTTACAAAATGACTACACCTAAGTGGGTATATCAAATTGTCTGCATGGAAATTTTTAGGTCTCCTAAACCTCAGTGGGAAAAAATTAGCTTCCAGCTTTCACTGGGAAAAAGTAGCGTGCAAGTGGCTCGTCTGGTTCACCTAGGAGAAACATTCAGAGCTGTACTTTCCAGCTGTTGGAGATGTAACACCACTGCCGACATTAGCAAACATTTTGTGTTGAAGAAGTTGATGGTTGAATCTACTTGACGTCTGGGGCAGCCTTGAGGGAGCAAGATACTACCCGCATCGTCTCTTGCTTGATAAGTGAGATCAGCAGTTGGGTTTTTGACTTGGTTGATAATTTCTCTAGATTTAGTTTTTGTTCAGGTGGCCCTGTGCACTTCTGATTTTAGAAGCTAATGTGCGTTTGGCCTTCCTTTGAATCCACCACACCGTGCTGTCTGATTTGGTGTGTGCACCTGGGTCACCCTGCTATTAACAACCATCCTGGCAGCAGTTCTGTACAATTTAGCCAGAACTGAGATCTCAGCCCAACTTCTCATCTTCCAGTACAGTATTCACCAAAGTATTTCCTACATAACATTAATGCCCTGAGTTTCTAGAAAAAAATTCAATAGGAAGCCAGGTTTATTGGTTAGGTGAGTTATGGCAAACCTTATTCCAAACAATGTGGAATAGGTTTATTTAGTCAAAGATTTCTTAAAACCCTCCTGATGGAAATGAAGGCAGTGAATGAGCCCTCAGATTTATTTGAGTCCTATTCGGCCTCTTAGTAACTTTGACCTTGAGAAAGTTATTTAACCTCTACAAAAATTAATGTACTTACCTGAAAGACACAAATTTCTACGTCACAGGATTGTCTCTGGATTAGCAAAATAAAACATTTGAAGGAGTAATATTTGCCATTTGTTTTGATATGTATTTTGTAACACTATGCTTCTACATCCTCCTGCAATTTAGATTGTGCCTTTAGCATACTGAAAATGTAGACTTAATTTTAATGTACAAACAAAGCAGTGGTATTGCTGTTAGTTTTTAATTGTACTTAATCATTCTTCTATTAGCTGCTTCACTGGAATCACACAGAAAATTTCTGGGAATTATCTGACCACTTTATGCCCTTTTTGATGTGACCTTAGTCTTATCCTCTACTGGCCATTGGTTTTTCTATTGGAATTTTATAGACCTGCAAATGACCCCGCACTAATGATGCCAATGTGTTGTAAAATATCGGAAAGGTAAACCGATGCTTCCTGCACTCCATGCCTGCTCATGCCGAGAAGCTGAATCTCAGCAAGGCGCTGTCCTTTGTTCTCATATTACAGTGAGCTGAGTAGCCTGGCTTGCAATGAAAGGGCCACCAGGATATCTGAGCTCTGAGTTTCCAGCCATTTACCGTATTTATTGTCACATCATCCATCTTCTTCAGGAGGCAGTAAATATCTCTGCAGAGGTCACTATCTCAGAGATAGTCCAAGTGTTTGTTTCAGCCCAAAGTAAGAGCACAAAGTAAATCATACCTTTTCTACTCTTTATAAGAGATCACATTTCTGTGATAGAGATTTAAAATTCTTCATATCATACTTTGAAGTGTGCCCTTGGGAAATAAGAGAGACTCATGAGGAAAGATAAGAAACCTAGTGATACATGATCCCTCTCCCTCTCTCCCCACCTCTCTCTCTTTTTCCAAGACAGGGTCTTGCTATGTAGTTCAGCTATCCTTGAGCTCATTAGGTATCCCGGGCTGGCCTTGAACTCACAGTGGTCCTCCTGCCTCAGCCTCTCAAGTGCTGGGATTATGGGGGTGTGCCACCAGGCCCAGCTGCTAATCTTTTTAAATTAGAGACTTCTTAGATGTGGAACACAAAAGCTAAATATTGCTTGTTGTTTCCTATTAGGCATATATGATATCAAAGTGGAGGAGCCCGATCTACCTGTGGAAAAAACTGGCTGTTTTCAAGGTTTTCAGGGGGCTTTGGGGTCTGAGTAGTAGGATGATGATCAAGTTTAAGTATGCAGCTTACATCAGGTATTAAGCATATACCATGCACAAGTTTACATACAAAGCTTCTAAAAGAAGCACAGAGGACCTCTATTCTCAAAAGTTTACTTTCTAATGCCCGGGGACTCAGATGATAAAGGCAAATTGGAGGCAACAGGTGAAAGTCGGTGCGCACTCCAAATACCACAGGAGTTCAGAGAAGAGGAGCCAGTGAGCTGTGCAGGCAAGATGGCTGCTTGGAAGAAGGGAACTTGTTCAGGAATTTTGAACCAGGATAAGATTGCCTTGGCGGAGAAGAGGAGGAAAGAGATTTCGGGAATGAAGAAAAAGTCGCAAAGTGTAGAATGCATGAAACAGCCATAAAATGTTGGGGATGAAATAAACTAATAAAATAATTGATCATTTTGGACAAGTAGTTTGAGGTAAATTGAAGAAAGTCTCCTTCTGTCCTTTGATCTTGATGGACATATTGTAGGTGCTACTAAAGATTCTTTAGACAAGAAATGGCAGTAGGAAAACGAACCTCGGGAAAATACAGAGGGCCATTTCGTTCAGAATGGAATGGAAATGAAGGGCCAGGAGTGTGGTAAGTGCGGCAATCTAAAGTGGGGCTCCCGAGGACTAGGGTGAGGACTCCATTGGGGGTCTGAGAGGAGAAGTGTGGAGAAATCACTATAATGAAGTCTAACAACGTACAGAAGAAATTGGTCGGTGACGTGAAGAAAGTGTTACGTTTGAAACTTACATGAGATTCTATGAAAGTTTTTGGTATTAAAACTATGCTTGAGTTTGAATCCCAGCTTGCTCTGTATTAACAATGTTATGTAGAAAATTATTAAAGTAGCTATACCTACGTTTTCCAAAATCTAAAATAATAAAAAAAAAATAGCCTATGTGAGGATTGAACAAACACACACATAAAATTCCCAGCAAGTGCCTGGTACTTAGTAACCACTTGAACAATATTAGCTCCTCTTCCACTCAGATAATCCTCACACATCTCATGGGGAATTAGAAGCAATGAAGTGGAAATCCATTTCAAATTCAGTAGTCAGAAGTGTAGTTAGCCTCCATCCACAAACAGGCAGAGTTGGAACCGTTGTAAGCACTGAAGAATACTAGCTGGCATCACCATCATCGTCATTTTTACAGATGATGAAAAACGTGAGTGTGAATCCTGGAGAGAACAATGTCACAACCATCAAGAGAACTAGAAAATTCAAAGTTGCTGTAGCATTCATTACCCTATGTCGCAAAAAGGGGAGGCTGAGGACTACAAAATCATTCCAACAAACGGAAATAGGTGCTTCCCCAAACGCCTGGCCTTTGTCATTCTTATCTTCAGTCAGGACTTCCTCTTAATTAGGAGTGACACTGTGTGATTCTCACCTAACCACCTGAACACTGAATGACATATGACTTGGCCATCACCACCAAAAATACCCTGCAGAAGATAACGAACCTGCCCTAGAAGAAACAGACACTCGGGTCCTCACAATAAATGCAACTGGCAAACTACTTTAGCATAAGGAGAAATAGAAAACTATGAATGAAAAAAAAATGCAATTATCTGTGATGATTTTTCATAAAGCCAAGCAGCAAATATTGACTTTCCCTTGTGTTGGAAAATGAATAAACAGTTTTGCAATGACCTGAAGGCTTGGATAGAGTGAATAAATAAATTATTGACACATGAGGAGTAGACAGTTCTCCATCCACTGTTGAGCTTTTCATTCTTTGTGGAGCAGATGGTCTAAATAAAGCAGCCAAAAATAACAGGTGGGCTTTATTGCATGAAGCCAGTGGAAAACACAGAGCATCTACTGTTTAAATCATGTTCAAAACAACAAGACTTAAAATAACTTTGCAAAATAATTTTTTTACATTTGCAAAACACCTTTGTCCATCTTGCATGACACCAAAGCTCAGAAAGCAATGTGTACATGGACACATATTTAGGGACAATGAGGCAGAGACAGATTGGAAGAAACAGCTACTCTTTATGGAAAGAGTTTAGCACAGGGTTGTTAAACCATGTTGATAGACTCTAACTGATACGGATAACATCACCTCTTCTGGGGCCAAAGGAAGCTCGGCTCTAAGCCACTGTTGCCATAAATCTGCTGATCTCATACGTCCTACACATTTCCATGTACCATATGGAAGGCAACGATAAAGAACTCGAATACATTATTCTGCTTGTAATTTTTCATAGACATAACTCCAATTAGAATTCAAACTGTAGTCCACTCACACTTGGCCAATATTTTATGTGTTTGTCTCATAATATGTTTCCTAGGTCAAGGAAGGAGGAAGAATCCATGGTGTGGGAAGATGTAGGGTGATATATATGGTCTGGGTCATCATGGGAGAAGGGAATGCAGCTTTACTCAAAACTATTGTTTTCTTGTGTAGTATTTTTGTGATATAATGAAATGCATACTATGACTGGAGTTTTAAAAGCAAAAATCGCATCTCTTTACTTCCTCCGCAATTGTCCAGCTGCCTACAATAACCATCACTCATGTTTTCAAAATGAGGCTTCAGAATATGTGCATGTACATGCGTAGTTGAAAAAAGTGTTCAACCCGTAAGACCATAATGAATTTTAAGATTCTTTTACATGTATAAAAATCTTCATCCTTCTGGAATAATTGAAATTCATAGGTACTTTCCTGGGTATGAAGCACGCATTTCATAAAAAATAGGATTATGTTTCTACTTAATGTTTGCAACTTGCTTTTAAAAAATTCCACATTGCCTCATAGACATCCTTCATTGTTGTATGTGGAGATTTACTTCATATTATTCAATGACTGTGTCCTTTCTTTGGATATATCCTGCTTTATTTAATTATTCTCAGAAGGATGAGAATTTGTTACCACCAGTCGTCACTAAAATAAAGCTCCAATTAATTCTCTTGCTTAATGTATATGTTACTTATGCAATTGGGCAAGTATGGATTTATTGTGAAAGACTTGATAAATCAAAGACTATAGATTTTATTCAAATATCTTTTGTAATACATATTTTCAAAAACTCTTCCATTTCTTTCACTTTCCCTAAGCTATACTATTTTTATCTCTTTAAATCTAAAGTGCTTTTTTTCTTTTTTAGGGTACTGCAATGTTTCTTACTCTTTCATCTCAATCTAACTGCATTTGGGAAATCAATTAAGAGCTATGTACTTTTGTTAAGCGTATATGGGACAAGGAAGAGAATGCAATAAAAGAGAAACAAAAATTTAAGTCACTACTCAAGAGCACAGAGAATATCAGTGTTGTCTAAGCTATGGTAGTCATATTAGTTAATAGTGATAAATAATATAATTTGATTGGCAAATCACTTGGTAATTAAATATACCTCATTGGCTTCAATTGTCAAAAAAAGAAAAAAATTTACCTCATGTAAACTCCATTCAGATATAAATGCTTGAAAAAGAAATGCTGGGGTGGGTTTATGATTGTGGTATATTTGGTCAGGAGAAAATGTCTGCTTGGCAGAGAATAGAATAGGCATGAGAACATGGTGTTATGGTGATCAGAAAGAGGCTATGGCAAGGAAAAATACAGAAAAGAGAAAAATAAAGAATCAAATCCTCGAGGAAGGTCCGTCCCATGTGTGCGATATAGAAATGCAGCTCCTTATGATGCCAAGATGCTATGTCAGGCCTTGTCTCCCAGGAATCAGATGTCCTTGGAAACTGACAGAGTAGAGCTACAGCAGAAGCAGTCTAGAAGCAGGACACTCAGTAAGACCTGGGCAGGGCCAGGCCCATGCCAGGCACACGGCAAAGATAATCTGAAACTCAAGATATTTAATTACTTAATGTATATTCTGGCTCCACTAAACTAGGATGGACATCTGCAATTGCTTTTCTATAGGTTTTGCACTCAGTGAAATAAATGTAAATGGGACAAGCAGAAGGAATGAGCAACTGAGACCATGAAAGATCATGTCACTTGGCCACACAGAGGAAAAGCCAGATGTTAGCCCACTATGCTTGTTCTTAGCAGGGAGCGTATGGCTGAGACCCACAGAATCCTTCCTCTTCGTAAGTAATGTTGACCTGATGGAGGATATTGAGTGCTGCTTGTTTCATTTTTGACTAGTCTCAGAATTTTGTGTTTTCTAAGTTCATACATGGATGCACTGTGTACATACTCATCTCAATTTAAAGATATTAATAAAATCGAATGAGAAAGGGACCAAAAAGTCCTGGATCTCCTCTCTCATCCAGCTTGCATCACAGCAACACCAGCTCACTGCAGGCGCCTGTCTTTGACCACTAAAGATAACTATGTTCTTAAGAGTAATTTTGGTCCATACAGGAACTGCTGCATTCTTCTCATGTTTTCAGTTTCTCCGGATGTTCTGGAAAATGACTGCCCCTGCTTCACAGAGATTATCTTATTAGTGCATCGTCTTCCAAATGTATCCATCTTGTCACATATGGTAAGAGTCTCTGTTTTTTTAAGGCTGAATAATACCCTATTGCATGCATATATCATATTTTATATGCAGTATGTAAAACATTTTAACCCATACAGTCAAGAAGTAGAATGACAGTTTTCAGAGGCTGGCAGGAGAGCAACATGTGGAATTGTTCAATTGGTGGAAAGATTCAGATAGATAAGATGGATAAATTCTAGAGATCTTCTGTATAACCTTGTGCCTATAGTTAACAGTACTGTATCGCTGGCTTAAGAATTTTGGTAAGAGGATAGAACTCAGGTCATATATATTACCACAGAGAAAAAGCCTCCTAAATAGCCAGAGAAAGAGGCAATGAGGAAGCTTTTTGGTGAAGGCAATGGATACATTTATTATTTTGCTTGTGTTTAGAGAGGGTTATATGCATATACCTACACTTACCAATGGCTACCTTAAATATACACAGCTTTCGTATATCAATTACACCCCATGATAGCTGCTAATTCGTCATTATTCACCAAATTCTTCATTATTTACAAAAGGAAAGAAAAGGATCAGTGATGAGGAAGGCAGGAGTTAAAAACAGCGCTGGGCACAGAAACAACTACGTTCTCGCCCTCTCGATTCCCAACACACCACATGTGCTTCCCTCAGCGGGTTGCCTTCAGTTTCTGACCTGGACTTGGGACGCGGCACCTGCTTCTCGTTCCCTGCGCCTCTAGTGCCAGCGTCTCCGCAGTCAGCATCTCTGCCTAACCACCAGGTGTTCCTGGTCGTACCGCAGTGCTGCCATATTTAATATATTTGCTGATATCAACTATTGCTTGCGCTGCAGCTTCCTTTCTGCTTCTGTCTCTGCTCGCTTTTTGTTGTGGCTAAAACACATGCACCTTGTGGTAAGACAGCCTCTGCTATCTCGTGGCTCCATCTACTGAATAACAGTGTGATTTGGGGTATTTACCTGTCTAAGCCTCGGGTTCCTTAGGAGGAAAAAGAACAGTTAGTTCTTTTGTGTGAGAATTAATTGTGATCACAAATAGCAAGTGATCAGCATAGTTTCTGACACCAGAATGCATCCAGATATCAGTCAGGTGATTTACTACTGTAATGAATGTCAAGCACCTCCCATTTTGCAGGCACTGGAAACATTACTAACTTATTGGGTAAGTAAGATATGGTCCTTTGGGGCATCTGTAATCTAGCCAATGTTTCCAGCTAAACTTTTCTCCTATTGCTAGTGCAGTTTCCAGCAAACCTTTAGCTATGTTTCTTTTCTTTTCTGTTCTTAAACAGAAAGAGTAGCCCCAAAGTGTGTTGCTCATATCTCAAACTCTGCACTACAAAAGCTTATTTTACACATAGTGCAAAGCAGCCAAAACTAACCCACAGTTTGGATCCACAGCCAAACTGATAACTCAAACACACCACATTTCTTCTCCTGTGGAGGGAAAGCCAAGGCTCTCTGCAACCACATCTACTGTGTTTCATCCTGTGGTTACTTACGCTTTTGGTATCAGGGCAAGTGAATCTATCCTTCAATAGTGAAACTTTCTCAGATAAAAGTAATTGGAAAAATTGGAAAAATAACCTGTATTCTTAGTCCCTGCAATTGGCCTATTCTGAGCACTTGATCATTTCCAGGGAAAAGCTGCACTCATACTGGGTGGCTGCTTATGAAGCCTTCACAGCCACGAACAATGTGAAACTTTCGACTTAAATGTCTATATAAGGCTTTAGATTACATGGCTGCGTGAAGTGTTTTTTAAATGCTACTCTTTTCTCCTAAAACCCATTGTGAACAATGAAAAAGAAAAAAATAAAGAGGAACAGCTTTTCATCTCTAATAAAACAAGGAGGCTTTCACAACCTCAAACTATAAGCGGTTCTACAGATTCCACAACAACCGTGCTTATATCATAAAAGTGTCCAACCTGTTAAGTCTCAAAGAAACTGCAAACAGCATGAAGACTCCAGAAAAGATACGGGCAGACAAAAGAATTCAAACATGAATTTATAAGAAAATAGAGGTGGGAAAAAACTCAACTGGCATGAATTACAGAGAAAAATAAGGAAAAAACTAACCCACAATAAAGATTTTAAGTTACATTAGTAGTAACAATAACAGTAGACGGAAATGAACAGTGATTGTTTGGAAGTTGGTAGGTCTGTAAGACAAAGAGAGCCAGTACTTCCATAATTGCTGTTTTTGAAGAATAATTTGGAACAAATAGAACAATTACAATTACAACACAACATCACAGGTAAAAATCTCACAGAACAGGCGCTGTCTGAAACATTCAGGCAGAATTATCTGGTACATTTTGTAAAAGATATTGCATGTTAACAATTCAGCAACGATCGTATGAGTGCTATGGACTGTCTTTGTTCACCCCAGATTGTATGTTGAAACCCTAATATCCGATGTGATGGTATTAGTAGGTGGAAAATTAAGTCCCTAAAGTCTAACAAATGGAATTAGCGTCCTAATGAAAAGATTTGGGGAAACTTGCTTTTCTCTGTTTTCTCCTACATGAGGACCTAAGAAGGTTGCCTGCAAACAGGAAGAGCGTCCTGACCAGAGATACACCATCTCCACTGGCACCTTATCTTGAATTTTCTGCCCTGCAAGTCTGTGAGAAGCAAATATCTGTTCTTTAAACCACCCGGTCTGTTATACTTTTGATATAGCAGTCCAAACTGAATAAGACAAGAAAGATGAATTGTGTACATAGGGTGAAGCCTGGGCTGTCTGTAGATGTGTTTAAGGCAGCATTCAATCCCTGAAGACAGTGAATAATACCTACAACATTCTGGGAAAGGGATCCCACAGGTCAGAGTGTCTGAAATGTCTTCCCATGAAAAGTTACAGACAGTCTCAAGAAATTAGAAACTTTCTTAACAACTAAAGGGCTAAAGTACTCTCAAGTACTTTGAATACTAGCTAGACAAGAAATGAAACATAACAAAAATTCAGATATGAAAAAGGCATGATAAAAAGACTATTTATAAATAGTGAATCAAATTAAACACAAAATTGTAGAAATTATGGCTTGAAATAAACATGAAAATAGGCACTATTGAAGATGAAACATGAAATTTTTAACAAAGATATTTATATTACAAAGGATTTTTAAGTATTGAGTATATCTTGCAGAAATCATTACTTCAGTCTTACTTCATTGTACTTTATCTAAATTGCATGATTTTATCTTCTATGTCTATATAGTATAATACTTGTTAATTCTTTACCTGCTAACCTCTTTGTGTGGAGGTATATGACACAATGTTCACCAAATATCAAATAAAGTAGTTTGGAGGCAGTGAAAATTGGTACAGCTTTAAAAACTATTTTTATATTTTTCTGAGCTGCTTGCCTTGCCCCTAACAAGCAATGCACTTATGAGTTTCAATTCTACTAAAGTGTTAGAGAAAGTGAGAAATTAAGCAATAACTATCTACTTTCTCTAGAATAGCACAATTCAACCACTGATTTCAATATCAATTTAAAAACTGATCACAAAATCATACTATTCATCTACTTTTGTATATAGTTGGCATTTTTCTCAGTACAAATTTTCAAGAGACTCAGTTTGTATATTAGTTTACAAAGACCAGATTTTGACATGCATATTGTCCAACAACTCCATAGTAGTGTGTCCAAATTTTTCATGAAAATAAAATACCTTTTCTTGGGGCTAGATCGACTCCCATAATAACAAATATTAAAGTCAGTCATGAATAAAAATTATTATTTGAATAGGTTTTCCATCACACAGATGAATTTGTATATAAAAGTTTCAATTAGAGAAAAGTGAATTTCATACTCTTTATTTGTACTGTTGTTGTAAAAACAACCATTTGGCTTAAAACTAGACTAATTCGATGACAAAGTAACATGCCAAGTAAAATGACTGCTGAACTTGAGTAGCCAGGTGGATTTTGATGTTATATCTCAAGCTAAGACTACATTGGAAAGCTCAGATGATTCCATTTATTTTTTGAATTTCTAACCCCATGTATTTGCTTTTTGTGAGCAAAGTTCTTCAATACTATATTTTGTAGAATTTTAGTAATGCTTAAAAACAAAAAATGAGAGCGAGCAAGAGAGAGGAGAACAAAGAAGAAATCATTCGTCTTTTACTAAATGATTTAAAGCTCATTTAGTTTTCTTTATTTACCAACGCAGCATCGCAAATGAACTTTCAGAGGTCATACGATGTTCAGATTCATGAAATGCTGACATATGAACTTTACTTTCCTGACTGCCATTCCCTGAAGCTGAGCGATGAAAGACAAAAATGTTGGAAGTGACAACTGATAACCTTGTAGGATCTCTGGGTGGTCCCAGACATATAATTTCAATGCAGAGAATAAAAACAATCTTCTGCCTTCTATTTCTCCTAAAAGGTTTTATGGAGTATTTACTAACACTCTAGCACTATCTAGATTGTGATAGTAACCTAATTACTAGATACAATTCCAATTTCTCCAGGACAGTGTTTACTTACTTGGAAGTCATAGATCTCTTGGGCCATTAATATGTTCAGAGGATCCATGAAATTTTCACATTTCTAACTACATGATTTGTAGAAGACAGGATCCAGAAATTAAGGACAAATATTCTGGAAACTATTTGTCTAATTACTATTTCAGGAGATAATTAGTATATCTATATATCTACATTAAATATTATTTTTTTGGTAGCAGTGGTAACAGTTTCCACTCAAGGGGAACTTCTTGGACACCAAAACAAGAAATAAAGATTTTTTTCTGTAAGTTTTACAAACTTTTCATATTATATTCCCTCAGTCAAGGAGACTCAGAAACCTGACCTGATCTATAACATACCTCAGAAATTCCAAAAATACAACTATCTTCTGGACTGGAAGACACATTATATAACTACTCCCCAGGTCTTATGCACAGCAATAAAGCTAGACAATTAAGCTCAATTTGAATCCCAGGTTAATCTTTTCCACTTTTCCCACTAAGAAAATGATATTAACAATCATGGAACAGTATGGGATAATTACATTCTCTTAGCGTTATAGCGAAACATTTTATGAGGGATGGTACCTTTCACTTGTTGTAGAAAAATTATTTTTTAGAAGCGAAGAAAAAAATGGGTATTTTATTGTTACTTAAAACTGCATTTCAACTTTGGGGGATGCATTATAAAAAGACAAGCTTATAAAGGCCGCCGGTTGGAACGTTTCAAATTTCTCAAGCAGAACATCTTTTGGGAGGAATCTAAACTAAGAGTAAAATGATACAACACTTCCTTTTAGAGTGGTCTATCATTGAGTAAAGGTCTTGTGCTGATTGATTATTGATTGATAGATTGATTGTTCTGGGGATTGAACTCAAGGCCTAGCACTTCCCAGGCAAGTGCTCTAACCACTGAGCTAAATCCCCAGCCCCTGATTTTTATTATCTAAAAACGACTTGATGATTTGATACAAAATTTCCCTGTCTTTTCTCCTGATGTTGCTATTCCAGAATTTTAAGCTTAACTTTAACAATATTAAGGTTTAGGAACAACAAACTAAATCACATTTGGGGTAAAGAGTGATAGACTCATGGAAAGCAAAGAAAAGAAACATAAAGTTATAGAGGTCATCATTTTTCAAAATATTAAACTGAATTTTCACTTCATTCCTCAGATACCAAAACAATTTATGTTCTCTAATTGTTTTCTTCTCCTTTATGTTGGAGTATTACCTGTGAAAATGCCTCCTCTCTTTACCATTTTTTTTCAAAGTCACACATGATTCAGTAAGAATGGGAGAGAAAAGAAAAGGACAAATTAGTTGCTCCCCCATCTCTGTGCCCACTTTTCTTTTTGATCAAATGTAATACTATCGTGTTCCTCCTTCCTTCCCTCGGGTACTTGTTTTGGATTCTATATTTATTCTGTCTTTCTACAACTAGCTGACATTGTTACTGTTTTCATCTCCATCCAGAAACACAGTGGACATTCTCCAGTGAGAAAAATTCTCAAAAAGCTATGAAGTCAGGTAAAATGACAATTCTTCTAAACAAAGATGTAACTACAACAGTGATTGGCCTAACTGGCATTGTTCTAAACCAAATAATATAGTTAATGACTTTTTGCTTTATTCTCTAGTTTTCCAGAGAGAGTTCTATAAATTTGAAAGCAAAAGGACTCTAATAGCTCAGAACTTGTTCAGTGCTAATGCTATCTATGAAATACTGTGTTTTGCTTTTTATAAGCAGTGAAAGTGGTTGCTTTCTTCTAGCACTTTCAAATTTATTAAGATATAGATCACCATGTGAAATACTCACAAGTCCATAGAGCTGCAGTCTCCAACCTGCCTACAAGGCTAACACTATTCAGACAGACTTCATCTGTCTCCATGACTAAGTTGTTGATCTTTCCCACTCCACTGACTAATGAAGAGACACTTAAAGTGTTCTCTAACATTTGTATGCAGTACGCTACCAATTTATAACAGCATAAAACCTCTCTGCTTACGAGTTCTACACTGCAAAGATACCTGCTAAGTCTGATGTTTCCTTCAAGTGGCAACTATGGCACATTCGCAAATCAGCAGATGCTCTTCTCCTCAAGAATTACTTTTTCTTCTGTCTTTGCTTCAATTCCTTCACTATTACCTGAAGTAAAACAGGTAAGCAGGGGCTGAGGGGGGCCAGTGCCTCGGGGCGAGGGGGAGTCTCGGTGTGGCTGTGAGCCAGATGCTTTTCATTGGGGCAAAGGCTGCTGGGGGCTCTGGGCAGCTCTGGATGGACGGCAACAAGGGCAGAGGGCGTGGCCAGGGACCTCCTGGGGGCTCTAGGCGCATCCCGTGTGCAATGGGAGAGCTGGAGGTTTGAAGCGTGGTAAGAAATGTCTTCGCGAGCAGCAGAAATGTGCAGGTAAGTCCCATGGGATCGCTGTGGCGTGCACAGAGCATTGATAATACCTTAAATTGGTGAAATGCATTTCAGTTGATAAAGTGTCACGAAATACATTATTATCTCACAGGTGTCTGGAGTCAGTCACCACGCCTGAGGTCATTCCGTGCTCAGCAGCGGGGCCACAGTGTGGATCAGATCTTTGGGGCTTAGTTAGGTGGCATTTCACTGTACCATGTTACAGCTGTGCAGCCCTTTTGTTCCTAAGAGTAACCTTTTCAATAAAAATAGTAGAGCATTTTATGCAGGCCGACCTAGGAGACCATGACAGCAAGGGACACGGGCACTCTGCTTGACAGTGTGACAGAAAAAGTTACTTATCTTTAAATCTCTCTTCAAGTCAACCATAACAAACACCTAACATTTCAACATTAGTAACACGAGCCCTCTAGCAAAGACTTATTTTTCATGCATGTCCCTGTGAAGATGCTAATATTCCAAAAAGGCAAAAATCCGAACAATGAAATGTTTCAACTCGTTCAATTTGTAGTGCTAGATGAGAAACACGTGCAGTTGAGTATTGTGTTTAGGAGGATTTGTTATAAATACGCTGCGTTTCTGAAGGGCTGGCCAGAGCATTTGGCAACAGTAGGGTTTTTTTTCTTTTTCTGGCAACACTGTAGCTGTAACTTGGGCCTCCAGTGTTTTTTATAGTGGTTTAATTAGTATTGATTATTTTTGTGTTTTATTAACAAAGAAACTAGAAAAAGCAGCCAGAAAAATTGAAAAATTATTCGTGTGAGGTGCTTTGGTCCTTACTTGGTCCCTGTTCTTACTCGCAACAGTTTTCAGTTATTATTTCTGTGTTTTCTTGGCAATTCTACTGTTCCACTGAGAAAGCAGACAACAGAAGCAACTAAAGGAAACTAGAAGTGTGGTGCACGTGTCACGATTCTCTGGAGAAACAGAGCGATGTGGGAATTGGCTCACTGGCCAGCTGTGGAGGCCAAGGAGTTCCACCATCTGCGGTCTACAAGCCAGAGAACTGGAAAGGTTGGTCCAGCTGTGCAGGCCCGAGAGCTCAGTGGGTGGTGCTGCTTGGGGTTGGGGGTATAAATCACAGTCTCAAGTTCTAAAAGCTGAGAGCTTCTATGTCCAAGGACAGAGTCCCTTCTTCCTCTTCTTCTTGGTTCTAGTTAAGCCTTAACACATTGATGTTCACCCACATGGGTAGATTTTCTTTAGTCTACTGATCCAAATGGTAACCTCTTCCTTGTGAACGCAAACAGAAACCATGTTTTACCAACTATCTGGGCATCCCTTAGCTCAGCCAAGTTGACACATTAAATTAGCCATCACACTTCAGGCTGGACTAAGCCAGAAGAAGCCAGGCTAAAGAAAGTCTGTTAGCATCTTGCTGAAATGGAATTAGCACGTTGGTTACTTTTGAGTTTAGTTGCAGCTACCTGAACGCCAAATGCAGAACGGTAAGAAATTAATGGAGCTCAAATTAAAACGTTTGCACTAGATTCCACGATTCATAAGTGTAGGCACATCATGCCTGTTGCCATTGTAGTGATGATGCCAAATGTTACGTCTGAGTACATGGTAGATGTTCAACAATGAATTTCTAAATAAATAAACTACAGTGAAAGTTTATTCTTTTCTTACTGATGTATGAAACACATGTATCAGTCTCAAGAGAAATAGGATGATGCTGGATATTTCTTCTTCCTAGATGTCTCAGTGTTTCGGCACAATCCGAGAATTCTGAGTAAAGATGCAGCTTTACAAACATGATTTAGCAGCTAAAGGTCGGATCGCCTTACAAATAGACACTCCTAAAGTCACTTGACCTGTCAAGGCCTCCTTCCTCTCCTGCAGACACTGGCTCGCGCTCCGGTAGTGAAGCTTCTTCCCTCCTCCTGGGGGGTTTGCTTGCACTGCAGAGCACGGTCTTACGCCCTCCGAGAGGGTCTGGAGTGATGTGCCAGGCTCCCTGTTTTAGTTCCAAGTCTCGTCATTTGGAAGGTCTTCTCTTAGATTGCAAACCCACCACATGATTGTGTATGGAAACATCTGGACCTTGTTATATACATTGTTTATGAAATAATTACAAGAAAAGTTGTCTATACATGTTCAGTACAGACCCAATTTTTTTTCCTGTTGCTAATCCATGGCTGGCTGACTCCACAGATGCAGAACCTGTGGATAGTGAAGGCTGACGGCATATAAAACCATGATGTGCAAACTTGTCATAACACATAAAGGGGTGGTCATGGCCCTTTTAAAGTTTCAGATATAACCTGAGGGAATCCAGATGTTAATAATGAAAAATCTGTATAGCTTGTATTCAGAAAGAAGAAAAACTAATCTTCAGTGATGTCAGAATTGGGTTTTCCTCTGGGATATATTAAGTGACTAAGGAAATTCAGTAGTCTTCCAGGTAGATAATTTTGAACAGTTGTTCATGAATGATATTCACTTGTCACCTAAGTTGCATTCAATTTACCTCATATATGCCATAAGACAATAAAAGAAAGACCAATGAGAAATCCATTTTGATTTTCAACAATGTAGTAAATTAAGTCTAAAAAGAGGGCATCAGTTTCTAAAATCTTTTTTGTAAGGTACTTGACCCAACTTCCATGACCTGACCTTACTCTTACTGGCACAGTGGGCTGGACGTCATCTATTTAACTGCTTCTGTTAACACAGCTAGGGAGCCTGGGAAGGTTGTGTGATGATCATTTTATTTATTAACTCTTCTGGACCATGAAGAGAAAAGATATTTGGTCAAGCATCATTCTGGATGTTTCCATGGACATGATTTAGGATGATATTAACATTTACATGGATTGACTTTGAGGGAAGCGATTGCCTTCTGGAATGTGTGTAGGCCTAAAGATCTAAATAGGACAGAGTGATCAGGCTTCCTGACCAAGAGAGAATTCTCCAGAAAACTGCTAACGGACTCGACCTGCACTGTCAGCTCTTCTGAATTTGATGACAAGTGCCAGTGGAGTCACAGTGGAAATTAGCATCTGCACTGTTGGGTCTCTTCCCTGCCAGACCACTCTGCAGATTTTGAGCTTCCTGGCCTCCACAATCATCCAAGCCAATTATTTACAACGAATCTCTTCATTATGCCTATATAATCACTCACTCTCTCTCTCTCTCTCACACACACACACACACACAGACACAGGTGTCCTATTGGTTTTGTTTCTTTTGAAAACTTTAATACATCTTGTCAACCCTAAAGTTCACTGTTAGTGATTACACATTCTTGCCTGGACTGTCATCCTTATTTCCCAATGTGGCAGAAAACCACATTTTAAACCTGACTTTTCTTCCCTGCCTAAAGTCCATTTCTCATCATCTCATTCATCATACCTACTTACGCTTGTTTTATTACTGAAATAATAGGTGTGCTTAGATAAAATCATGACACTAATATTTTGAGACTATCATGTGATGACTAAGAAGGATCAAAAGGTGAGCTCTTGTCCAAATGAATAAATATTTAGAAACCACTTTTTAGAAATCACTTAGTATCTTTAAATCAGAACACTTCTCAATGTTCCCTTTTCTTTCCCTACTGTGTTTCAGTCATTATATTCTTTGTTGTATCTTGCTACATATGCTGTTTCCAGGGAACACACACTAAGATAAAGCTTAATTCGGCTGCGGCAGTGGACGATCATGACTTTTCTCTAACCGCTGGCCTAAAGTCCTTAGAAATTATGAAAAACAGCATGCATTTATTTTGGTGAAGTTTCATATTAAACAATAACTGTTATATTTTGCATTTAACTCTAACTGTGCTAGTTCAAAATCCGTAAAACAGACTTCTGTGTTTATTTTTTCTTAGTTTATTTTTATATAGCTTTACAACCACCACTGTTCCCATACAAGACAACTTCTGCTAACTATTGTGTTTCCTAGCTCCTGTGGCGATTGTACTAATCCACATTTTAAAAGAAATCGGACAATCAGATAAATGTCTCTTTAGATCAGAATATAAGAGACTCAGTGACGGCTGCTGACATTTATTGAAATACGCACAGGATGTCTTACCACCAGCTTGTTGAATAGTGCTATTTTTCTGCTGAAAGTATGTCTAAACTTTACCAGTTTATCAAATGTGATCTAAAGATAATTCTCAGGGTGGGTCTCTAATTTGGCAAATGGCCTAAAGCGCTATTTCATGGACATAGTGTCAAAAAATAAAATCTACAACAATAAATTAGATGGATATTTTACACACACAGAGGCACACACACACGGGCACAGATCTAAAAATGGTATGGAAGCTAGAACAATGTACCTCCCAGATGTACATATGCAGGGAGGGTGATTCCTGGGTGCCTCCACTCCTGTGCTCTGAAATCCATCTCTGCGTTGTGAATGAGTCCAGGCTCCTTTGTGGCCAGGACACAACAGCAGACCTTACGATAAGCAGAGTTTACCTATCATGAATGGTTTTACCTCAAGATGGCCCTGAGCTAACTTTCCTCTGGGCAAAACTACATCCTTCCTTCCTTCTCTCTGTCCTCAGGATTGGACTCCCCAGTCTCCTGGTCTCCCCTGCCTCCCTCTCCATTTCTTTCTCCAGCATTTCTGCAGTGAAGTCTTTTGTGTACATTTTTAATAGATTTTTATTAAAATTCATCCAGAATTACACAAACTTACAGGCCATTACACAAGCTCACAGACCACAATACATTGTGCCTTTTGCTTATGACAGTGAGCAATGTAAACAACCACATAGATGCAGCATTAAGTCACAGCTACATAAAGTTACTGCAGTACCTAGTGTATGTGTCACTGTTTTAAATTTGGGTTATTAGGTTCTTAATTTTAAGATATCATCATTCCTCTAGATTCTCATTCCCTCCTCCTTTCCCCTCTTCTTGTTCCCTTGAACCCTTTGTCTATTAGCTTATATCTAACACTTTGTCTTTTTGTATCCACTGTTTACCCTTTTCTCTCTCTCTTTTTTTTTTTTACCCTTTTCTTTTGTTTGTATTTTGTCTCACTCAAATGAGGGATACTATACAGTATTAAATACCTCACACGTGGCAGTGCGGCCAGCTCCTGTGTCCCTCCCTGCAGGGCGAGGAGGAGGATAAGTGGGAGGAGCAGAGACCAGGAGACAGCAGATACCCCACCTGCCAGCAACTCTTGTCTTTGTCCACACGGTTCCTCTTTCTCCTTCTGAATTAAAAAGTTTCTCTAAAAGCACTGTGACTAATTTTGAATTTCAAAAAGGCAGAACTTATAGGCTTTGGGGCTTCCTAGAAACATCTAGCAATTCCATGCTTTGGATATCTACCTGTAGGAAGCTGTATGAAGCCTGGTCCTGTTTAACATGCAGGATTCTTACATCAAGGGACACAGTCCCTCATCTTATCATCCTGGCATTATTTGTACGTATTCAAAATGCTTGCTTCAGAAAAATGTTAGTTTAAAGACAATTCAATTATTTACCTGTAGACCATATATATCAATTAAAGTCATTTTTTTTTCTGTAATCTCTCAAGTTTTATGGTTTTCTAGTTTAAACAACAGAAATTTATTTCTTATTGTTTTAGAGGCCAAGATCAAGGTGTTACCAGAGACAGTGTCAGGTAAGAACTTTCTTTCTGCTTTAAACTTGGCTGCTTCTGCTTCTGGGGTGTGAGACAGGGAAAGGAGGGGGAGAGGGAGAGATAGAGAGAGAGAGAGACAGAGGCACAGAGAGAGATATATCTCTCGTGTCCCTTTTTATAAGGGCAACATCCCATCATAAGTGTCTACTTTATTTATTTATTTTTTTACACTTCTAGGGATGGAACCCAGAGCTTCCGCCCTCAGCTATGTATTCAAATCTTTTACTTTTTAAACTTTTCCTACATGGTCTTACTAAGTCACTAAGCTACTCAGTCTGGGCTTGCACTTGTGGTCCTCCTGCCTCAGCCTCACAGGGTGCTGGGATTATAGACATGGGCTGCCTGCCTGGATCAGTGTCTATTCTAAAGACCTAATTCCCTCCTTGAGCCCCCACCACCCATGTCATCGCAGTGGTGGGTGCTAGAGTTAGACTGTGCCCCGCAGGGGTCTGTGTGCTGGGTCCCTAATTCCCCAGAGTGGCACCACTGAGAAGCGAGGCTTAGGAGCCGAACGCTCAGGAATGGATTAATGTCTTTCTTCCATTAGTGATTTCACATGCTCCTGGGACTGATTCGTTACCACCAGAATGCGATGTTAGAAAGCAAGGAACTTCCATTCCTTCTCTTGACATGTGCCTGCTTGTCTTTCCACATTCTGCCAGGAGTTGAAGCAGCC
Organism: Hystrix cristata; assembly: GCA_004026905.1. Taxonomy (NCBI): domain Eukaryota; kingdom Metazoa; phylum Chordata; class Mammalia; order Rodentia; family Hystricidae; genus Hystrix; species Hystrix cristata. Next base: position 6,681 of record PVJO010022710.1, on the reverse strand, counting down.
TGAAACTGAGATGCCAGCACCACGTGTGGAATTTCCAGCTCCCTGAATCTGGGCCGAAACAAACCTCTGATCATTATAAATTCCCAAGTCTCTGGTATTTTGCTTTAGCAATGTGAAACAAACCAAGACAGTGGGTAGGATTTCAACATATGCACTTTTGGGAGACACGGGCAATGACAGCCACAAAAAAGTTTTCATTTAATCCTTTAATTTTCTTTTACTTCTTCACCTCTTGTTGTTAAAAACAATCATTTTTATAGGTGCCAAACATTTTAGTATTGCAAAGGACCATAGAGACTACCTTCTCACTCCTTTATCCTACAAAGAGGTCCAAGGAAGAGTTCTAAATACTGCCCAGGGAAACTTCAGCAGTTCTAAAGAAAAGTTTATAGAGTCCACTAAGGACATAAAAGCAGGGCTGTCCTTTTAATAGGCTTGGACTGGCCTCCTATTCTAGTAGCAAGCAGAGAGGCTCTGAATCCCTGGGACTTCTCCTTGGAAGCCACACGAACCTAATCAGGAAATTCACAGAGCTTTACTGCTTTCAATTTTGAACGAAGATGGTATTTTCTACAGAATGTAGTCGTTTTGGGAACTAAATAAGAAAAACACACAAAACAGTGGAACACAAGAGAAATATCTGTTAATGTGCATCTTGGTAATGTGTACTGATAATTTTTAATCCTGGATAAAACCTTTCAAAGTAATATTCTTGTCTTCATTTTTATTGGTCGATTGGACAAATCAGAATGAAAGACATTAATTAAGTTTTCCCAGGGATATGCATGCTTCTCCCCACAGCCCTTGGCCAACACCACACATGAGGAGCAATGACAGAGCGAGTGATGAACACATAGCTCTCGTCAGTCTTCATAGTCTTCACTGTGCTTTTGGAAAAGCTTCCGGTTTTGCTTCCTTTATCAATTGTCCTTCGTTGACTTTGTTTCCTTTATCAATTTTTTTCCTACCTTTCAAAATAAACTCTAGAAGCAGCACAAGGTGACTAAGAAAATTGAAGAAAAACATGTGCAAAGGGCTGTGTGGTCAGAAATGTCCATCCCTGGTGTTTTTAATTTGTCAGTTTGTTTTGCATGATTGAAAGTCTACTGAAAAGGAACATCATTTCTGTGTTATTGCCTGTATGCATATATAATCTTTCACTTTAATACGAAATTGCAAGACAGCTTACTTTTAGAACTCCGAAGGGAAATATAAATAAGTACTGAAAACAGTTTTATTTTCCAGTCAAAAGTGTCTTACTAGCTTTTATTTATATATTACTTTATAATTGCAAAGCACTCCATATATATCATTTGATCTAATTCTTATCTTGAGATTAAATTAGGTTGTAGGAGAGAATGTGGTATATTTTATAAAAGTTTGGTAGATCCTGTTCTGTTGTCCCCTGCTCTCTGGTTAAATACTGGTTTTATGGGGATTCCAATATATTTCCTAATATATGATATGGGACCTAGGTGGAAAACTGATTTAGCCACAGGAAAGAAACAAAATTAACCTGCCCATTCTTGGCAAAGGTTTGTCCTTTAAGCACTTTCATTTATCCCTGAAGTTCTGCCTTTGACCTTTTTCACCCTTTTCATGAACTTGGTGGGACAGCAAGCCATCATTTAGCACAACATGAGAAGCCATACAAGTTGCTTAATGTTTAAGCCCCTCTGATGATTACTTTGACTTAATATTAACAGGAATTTTTTTTCTTGTATCTCATGTGACCTATGAGCAAATTACTTTATTAGGAAATCATCAGAGCATAATTTGCTTCTGTAGACTACTGACATCAATTTTCATTTCTTCAAATGAAACTACAAGTTCTCATGATATATTAGTACTGTAAATATATGCTGCCAGATATTGATTCAAAACTGTTGTGAACCCTAACGCCTATGCCTTTCTCAAAAATGTGTGTGAATTTATCAAGGTTGCGCTGTATTTAGATCCCCTTCACTCTACTTATACACAAATGCTAGCTCTAAAGATACACTGCGATGAGTCTTAAAATGAATTTCCATAAATATTTCCCTTTGTGTTGTTCTGTTTTTATTCTTAAAAGACGTGAAAACCCAGCTGAATTGGTTTGGACCAATTTTGAATGAGTTTCTTACTGAAAGAGGAAATACAATCTGGGCAAAGGCAAAAGCAGAGTGTCGGAAAGTAAGAATAAGTAGGAGAGTATGTAATTATGCTAGAAGCACAGCTGAGAAGCGGTATTTTTAAGGGACGAGGATCCACAGAGCTCCAGGCTGAAACTTTCTGTCAGAATTGCAGTTGGAATCAAAGTCACACCTTAACAGACAAATACTTCTTATTCTTGTAACTCAGTGTTCCAAAATTTTATCTACTAATGGTTTCCAGGCTACTTTATCCTTGAAAACGACCGTACCTCTCAGAAACCTAAACCTCACAACCAGTTTTAATGCTTTAGAAAGGATTCAATTATCTTCCCTCAAGTAACTTGAGAAATAGGAATCTTCAGAGAAAATAGTTTATTATTTCAGCGTATAACTTGGTAAGAAAGCATGACAAAATGCCGATTGCAGATGAAGTGAGAAGTCTTTGTACTATGCTTTCAAATGAATTAATTTGCTTAAGGTTTAAAGCCAGTTTTGTACATGTTGCTGTTTTTCATTGTTTATGGTTTCATTTGACTAGAGTCAAGTAAAAATTGATTCACTTGTTGCTTAAAAATGGAGCGCATTTGAGAGTAGAAAATACACCTTTAAAAAATCTGATAAATGTAATTCCTTGGGATTAAGCTAGTGTCCTACTTTGGAAAACCTTGGAATTCAGCAGAGTTCTTTGGTGATATATTAAAAGCTTTTAGCCTCCTACAGATCTATTTAACTTAAATTTTATTACTTCTGTAGAGGTACATGAGTCCACCCTATTTTTTTAGTCCATTCTATTAAGACAAATATTTTTTTCACAGTAGAAAGTTGATTTTTCAGCCTTCCTGTGTGTGTCACTTGGTGTGGACACCATCAACAAATGTAATTATTTTGTGCTCCTTACACTCTAGATGATAGATGAAAACTCTATTCAATTCTTTTTTTTTTCTGTGAATAAGAGAGAATAAGTTAAATGATGAGCATCCAATAGCTATTGACTGAGCTGCAAATAAGATTTAAATTTCTTTACTCTGAAACAGTATCCACCACTACATTGTTTCAGAAATTTATATCCTGGAAAGAGACTCCCAAGAAAGGAAAACCAGATACATTCTCCTTGAAATCTCCTTTCAGGTAACCCTTTTCCTGCCGGAGTCTCCATTACCTGGCAGTCCAGGGAGACAAGACACTCACAGCTTTCCCTCACACAGTCGTTTTTGTATCTTGTTTACACAAGGAGACCAAGAGGGCTTCTGTTTCTGGTCTGGAAGAGCCGCTATTGAATTTACCCTTGTTTAAGTTGTAACTAGATGATAAACTGGCCAGAATAAGAGGCCATTATTTTCATGGATTGGACAACCAGAGTCAGGACTATAGTGCTTGAGAGAATGAAAGGGCAAGAGAAATGACCATGTTTGCCTGGCAATACTTTACCAGTCTAAGACAAGCAGGGCAGAGGCCATGCGGAACAGACACCTTTCTGAGCCTCTGGGCCAAGGAGAGGAGAACAGGCAGATCGCAGTTTGGGGCCACAGAAGCAATTGGGATTTCCTGAGCGAGATCCGAGGGAGTAGGAATCATGCAGATGTTGTCTCAGATGATAAAAATGGTTCCACACAACACCCTAGCAGAAAACTGCTCCACGCGTATGAGCCAGGTAGAGAGCAGCTGCCACGGGGCACGTCGCTCTACAGAAATGCCAGCCGCCATGAGCCCCCAGAAGAAGTGAGGGGCTGGCCCAGCTAGGGCGTCTGGAGCTTGCTGTGGTTGTAGATTACACTGCTAGCATGCTCTGTTTAATGTTTAAGGCTTTGTTTTAAAATGAGTTAAAATAGATCTATGGTGTTCTATTTTCTTTTTCCTCAAACACAGCTAAGACGTGGTCTTCACTCTCATCACATGGCCTTTCTGGGGTTGCTGAATGCTTGTGGCATCTATAACGTAAATTGAACTAAAATATATGACAAAAATAGGGACTCAATGGAATTATGAATTATGTTATGAATTTCTTACATTTTATATAAACTAGCATAAATTAATTTAAGGAGGCAGTGAGAAGTCAAGAATATATATCATAGTTATTAATATATAAAGGAATATATCTAAAAATAATGGCAGAAGCAGCAAAATACTAAAAAAAATACATAATGGGATAAAAGTATACAGAAGCAGAAAAATAAAAGCATCAAAAAGAGACATAACAGATAGAAAGCAAATAAAAATTAAAATGAGTCTAACAATTTAAAAAATTATGATTAATGCAAATAGGTTATGTACTCTAATTAAGAACTTGGTATCTAATTTTACACTTTCTGTAGTAGATGTACTTTACTGATACTGACAGGTTGAAAATAAAAAAGATATGGAGTACAAGCAGCAAACATAATCTCTCCCTTTTTCGAAGCCAAACAAAAAGCTTCTAAATAATTATAAGAAAAAGAATAAATTAAAAAATAAAAATTAGGAAACATTTTGAAATCTGTGCAAATTAAGGTACCACATAGCTAACTTTTGGCATCCATTTAAAGCAGTATGTTAGGGAAATTCACTTTAAATGAAGATATGATAAAAGAAAAAATGTTTGAAAGCAAAAATTAAATTTTCTACATAAAGAATCTAGAAAAAGACAAGTAGGCAGAGCCCAAAGTAAAGTTGAGAAAGCTGATACTGAAGGGAAGAGCAGAAATAAACAGACCCAGATAAAGTTTTTAAAATTCAAAATTTGGTGGTTATTTTGAACAGATTAATAAGCTCATTACATGACTGATAAGGAAAAAAATGAGCAAACTCTAATAATATGAACATCAGTATAGATTCTATAGATATTACAACAATAAGGAGTATATGATGAGATGCTTTATGGCAATACATTCGACTATTTAAAATGAAAACTTTATTCATAAATATAACAGCACATTTAACAGAAAAAAGAGTAAAAACTGATAGTTTATATATTAAAGAAATTCAGTTTATAATAATACGGAAAAACTTTTGAAAAGAAAACTTGAGTCCTTGATAGTTTCACTGGTGAATACTTTTGAGCATGTAAGGGAGAAACAGTATGATACAGAATCTCCCAGAAATAGCAATAGAAGTACTTTCCTACGCATTGTATGAGACTTTCCTCTTACAGTCTTACAGAACAATATTATTGATACGCATAAATGAAAAAATTAACAAAATATTTTAAATTGAATCCTAAAATATTGAAAAGCAAGAGGATATATTATGTTTGAGAATTTTCACGAGAATGCAGAACTTGTCAGTTATTCAAATATAGACCAATAAAGTTCATCAGATAAAGGAGACTAGCTTCTAATCACCTTAACAGGTAAAAGGAAAAGATTTGACAAATTTTAACATTTATTCCTGAAAAGACAACAAACTAAGATTGGAGGTGAATTTGTCAATCTAATGAAGACCATTTAGGAAAACACGAACAGCTAGCAACATACTAAGTAAGATATTTAATCCTTTCTTCCTAAAAGAAAAGAACGAGATCAGGAAGATAAGTCTCATCACTTTTATTCAGCATTGCACCATCTCTTCCAGCCAGTGAAATAATTTAAAACAAAGAAGTAACAGTCATAAAGAAAAGAAAGGAATTCTGGGTTTTATTTTTAAACATAGAAATGAGCTTGTTTATATTGGCAATCTTCAGGAATCTGCAAAAATCTTCTAAAACTACAAAACGATCTGAGCAAAAGCGTATAGCACAAGATAAAAACACTGTATATGTAACGTTTTACTCTAAGAGAAAACTATTTTAAAATGAAGATTAAAGTACCATTTACTACATTATTGACAATAAAACAAGTCAGAATATTTAGCATAAGAGCTTTTTTAAAAATTTTTTTTAAAATTTTAAACCAAGAACATGTATTGGTACATTCTACATACAATGGTCACATTCATTACATTTATTCTGTACCTATACATGATGCATCTTGGCTCTCCCCCCTCTCCCCCGCTCCTCCCCTCTGCTCCCTCCCTCCCTATTTACAGCAGGTTCATTCATCATTTTCCATATTTTCCCTTTCCCCTGTTGCCTTTCTGCTTTTCCCCTTCTTTCTTTCTAGTATTCCTCTCCTCTACACACCATCCTTCTTTTATATAATATCTATTACACCTCTTTGTCCTTATTTACAGTTATGGTTTCTCATATCAGAGAAACAATTCGATGTGTGCTCCTGAGTGTCTGATTTATTTCACTTAAGAGTATGTTCTCAAGAAATATCCATTTATATATGAATGACTCTAGTTTATCCTTTTTTATGGCAGTGTAGTACTCCATTGTGTAGAAAAACCACATTTTCTTTAGCCATTCGTTGGTTGTTGGGCATTTAGGTTGTTTCCAACACTTAGCTATTACAAATTGTGCTGGAAAAATTGGCTAACCACATGTCGAAAATTAAAACTAGATATATGTCTCTCACCATGTACTAAACTCAAATCAAAGTGGATCAAAGATCTAATCATTAAAACAGAAACATTAAATTTACTGGAGAATAGAATAGGAAGAACCCTCGAAGACATAGGGGTAGGAAAAAAATTT
>PVJO010022709.1:0-27555 GCA_004026905.1 Hystrix cristata | reverse complement strand
AAGAGAGAACTAGATAGGGAAAAGGAGGATAAAGAAGAAGGTTAAAAGAAAAGTAAGATGAAAGGGGGGAAAAATGGTAAAGTGTAGTTACACTTATTGCAAATAGGGAGGGGTGGGTGAATGGAAGGGAGGGGAGGGGAAGGGGGGAAGAGGGGGGAAAACCAAGATGTATCATGTACAGGTACAAAATAACCATGTTAATTATGACCATTATGTATGCAATGTACCAATACATGTTCTTGGTAAAAAATAATAAAAAAAATTAAAAAAAAAATATTTCATTCAGCCTAAATGATAACAGTCATGCTATCACTAGTTTAATGTGCTAATACACACACACGGTTTTCTATTTAAAAACCACCTATCTGGGCTGAGGGTAGCTCGGTGGTAGAGCGTACATTTAGCACATACAAGGCCCTGGGTTCAGCATCAAAAACAAATAGAAATAGCAAGCACAAAGCCCTGAGTTCGATCCCCAGCACCCCCCAAACAAAAACAAAAACAAAAACAAAACCAACAAAAAGCAAATAGAAAACCTATATTGGACAGGTGACGTAGCACATGCTTGCAATGCCAGCGTTTGGGAGCCTGAGGCAGGAGGATTGCTCCAAGTTTGAGGCCAGCCTGGGCTGCATAGTGAGCTCAAGGCCAGCCCGAATGACATGAGACCTTGTCTCAAAAAACAAACAAACAAAAAACAAACCAAAAAATTTGATTTGCAAAGCTGGTTGTGGTGGCACATGTCTGTCATCCCAGCACATTCTGGGAGGTTGAGGTTGGAGGATCACAGGTTCAAGCCAGCCTGGACAATTTAGCGAGACTCCGTTTTAAAAAATAAAGAAAACAAGGCAGGGATATAGCTCATTGCAAAGGCCCTGGGTTTATTCCCCAGGACTATAAAAACAAAAAAAATTAGATTACAGTGTCTGTATGTATGAGAGGGGCTTGTTTTCTCATGATAACCTGCTATTTGGGAAGCTTTTTCTTTTTTTTTTTTTTTTTGGTGCTGGGGATTGAACTCAGGGCGTTGCATTTGCTAGGCAAGCTAAATTCCCAACCCCTTGGAAAGCCTTATACTGTATGTCTTTTATCTGGGTTCTCAGAGAAGAAACCTGCAACATCTGCATCTTGATAATCTGAGAATGGGTGGGAGAAGAAAAAGCAGAGTCTGTTTCTTTAGTTAGTTGTTTAGGGTACTGGGCAGGAACACAGAGTCTTGCTCCTAGAGAGTCTGATCTTTGCTGTGCTGATTTCCACTCACCCACTCCCCTCCAAGTCCCTGAGTCTCCTCCTGCATGTTCTCACTTCCAGGCATCCTGATGGTGCTGAAGGCTTGTCTGGGACAGCCCCTGCTGGCCCTGGTTGTGGCAGTGGCGATATCCTTTGGCAGCACCGACATTTACATAGATGATGCGCGGAGAGAGCTATTACTGAAAGAGAAGACCTTACGGTTTGGGATGCGCGTGGTGATGAAGGACCAGGAGAAGGTCAATAGGAACCTCATGGGCATCAAAAAGGCTGAGACTGAGAAGGCTGCAGAGACCCAGCAGTCCCCACCCAGCATGCACTTTTTCCAGGGCAAGAGCCTCATTGAGCACAACCAGGTGTTTCGTATCCTACAGAAGATGCCGAAAGGTCAGGTTTGAAGAGGGATGGTCTTGGGGTTCTGGGATCCAGGGGCTTTTAGATTGGGGCTATTATTATCCTAAATGGTGTAGAGAGAACAGCCTTCATGCTCTCTGCTCTTATTGTCAAACTAGGACAGGGGTGGCTATTGGTTTACCTAGAAATCTGCAACCTGGCTTCCTGGGGACGCAGCCTCGCAGATAGGGAAGAGTGGGCCTTAGCCTCCCGGTCTGCCAGCAAAGCTAGAAGAGCTTCGAGCTGTAAGATGCTTGGAGTCTAGAGAACACTGTCATTCCCCATGCAGTTTCCTCACAACCCTTTCTTCTGCCCTTTCTCCAGGGGCCAAGTTACCAAATCAGGTGCAACAAGAGACACCATCCTAGAGTATCCACATTCCCGTGGATAGTAAAGTAGTTATAATCCTGTGCATGTAAGTACTGCTTCCCAGGCTGGGGTGTGGCTCAGTGTAGAGCTCTTGCCCAGCATGCATGAGGCCCTGGGTTCCATCCCCAGCTCCAAAATTAAATTAAATTTAAAATAGCTTGGCCGGGTGTGGTGGCACATACTTGTAATCCTAGCACTCAGGAGGCTGAGGCAGGATTGCTTATGAGATCAAGGCTGGCCTGAACTGAATTATGAAACAAGACCCTGACTCAAAATAAATAAATAAATAAATAAAATAAAATAATAAAGCTGCTTATTGCTTACAAGGATTTTTCTTGATTAATGTATTTTTAAATGTGTTTGGCAATGCTGGGGATGGAACCCAGGGCCTCAAGCCTACTATTCAAATGTTCTACCACTGAGCCACATCTCCAGACCTTACAAGAACTTTTCTATACCTTTCTCTGTCTCCCTTTTTTGTTTATCTCTCTTTTTGGGGGGTAGTGCTGGGGACCAAACTCACAGTCTTGCACTTTCTAGGCAAGCACTCTACCACTGAGCTAAATCCCCAACTCCATTTACCTCTCATTTTTCAATGTTATGAAGACAGATTAAAAAACAGTAACTTTCTAGGCATGGTGGCTCATGCCCATAATCCCAGCACTTGGGAGGAGTGCTGAGGTAGGAGGATCGCCTACTTGTTCGGGACCAGCCTGGACTACATAGCGCAAGACTGTCAAAAAAAAAAAAAAAATCTCCAAAACAAAACAACCCCAATAACTTAGCAGGGTACAGCAGTGCACATCTATAGTCCCAGCTACATGGGAGGCTAAGCAGGAGAATCGTTTAAATCTAAGAGTTTGAGGCCAGCTGGGGCAACATACAGAGACCCTGTTGCAAAAAACAAATAGATAATAGCTGTGAGGTCAGTTAAGTAGAATCCCCAATTCACAGGACTACGAGGCTTAGAGAAGGTGACACACCAGAACGCACATGTGGGACCCCTGCCAAGGGACTAGTGTCAGGAGCAGGTGCTAGATGGAACAAGAACGGGGCAGTGCGTACTGCTTCTTGAGGAACATTAGGACCAAACTGATACCCAGGCTGAAGGACAGGTTTAAACTTCCCACAGCAAAGCCCACAGGTTAGAAGCTGCAGAGGTACTGACCCAGAGCAGGAAATGAAAAGTCAGTGCAGCTGGGTGTGATAGCACATGCCTATAATCCCAACTCTCAGCACTCGGGAGGCTGAGGCAGGAGGGTTGCTGTGAGTTTGAGGTTAGCCTTGGGTACATAGTGAGTTTAAATCCGGCCTACACTACACGATGAGACCCTGTCTCAAAAAAAAAAAAAAAAAAAAGTTGGGAGAGAAAAGTCAACTCAGGGAGGAGCTAGAGAGATGGATGAGGTAATCAAGGACAAGTGTGCAAAGATAAGAGCACCAAGCACCAATGTGCCAGCAGGACTGGGCCCCGAGGCTCCATTGTGCAAGCCTCAATTAAATTAGGCTCCAGCTTCCAACAGAGAGAGATTAGCTGACAGAGCCCCGATTTGAACTTCAGTCGTCTGATTCCAAGCCTGAAGCCCTCCCGCCCCACCATGCTGCCACCCAGGACTTCTGACTAGTGAAGGAGGAAACCAAGGAAGCCTCATTCTTTTTCCTGCCTTTTTGAGACAAGCCATCATTCAGTTCCCAGGCTGGTCTCAAACTTGTGACCCTCCTGCCTCAGCCTCTCAGAGCGCTGTAATTTCAAGTGCTACCATACTCACCTAGAAGCCCCACTTCGACCTTTAACTAAAGCAAGGAAGGCTATAGCCACGCTGGGGAAATAAAGGCAAGGAGCAAGTCAGAGAGGTCTTGGAAGAGGAAGGTACATGGTGTTTAAGTCCAAGGAACTTGGCCAGACAGATAGAAACCCTCATGCTTCCCTCTTCTTCCTGTCCCCCCACATTGTTCTCACTGGGCCCTGAGTCTTGGTGACTTTTTTTTTTTTTTTGAGACAGTCTCACACAATGTGGTTCAGGCTGACCTAGAACTCAGTATATAGCTCAGGCTGGCCTCTAACTAGCGGCAGTTTTCTTGCCTTGGCTTCCCAAGTGCTGGGATTACAGGTGAGGCATGTGCCACCACGTCCAGCCAGCCTTCGTGTCTGGAATTCACCTCCGTTGTCCCTGTTGCTTTCTTCTTCCTCTTCCAGGGGCTGCCTTACACCTCCGTGAATTCGGCCTGGTGAACATGGACTGGGTGGTAAAGAATGTCACCTACAGGCCCCACTGCTATTTCTGCATCACTCCCGGGAGAATCTTGCCATTCAAATTTGCTAACCCACCTCCCCAAAACCTTAAAACCAGAGAGTGTTCACAGTGGATTTCAATGGAGGATTTTAGAAAAAAGATGAAGGACAAGGATGTTACTGAGTTTGACAAGAGGTGAGTCCTGGCCCGGTCTTTCCGTCTCTGCAAGCCCACACAGAAAGATCTGGCATCAGAAGTGATCAGGAGCTGGGCACTGTGGTACACACCAATAATTCTAGCTACTGGGGAGGGTGAGGCAGGAGAACCACAGGTTCAAGGCTAGCCTGGGCAGCAAAAAGACACTGTCTCAAGATGAAAGAATTTTAGTTAATTAATTAAACGCTTTTTGCCACCCTCACTACTTTTTTTTTTAAGACTATGTTTATTTTATTTATTTATTTATTTTGGGTGCTGGAGATCAAACTCAGGGCCTTGCACTTGCCCAGCAAAAATTTTTTAAAGGGCTGGGAGCGTAGTTCAGTGGTAGACAGCTTGCCTAGCATGTGAGGTCCTGGGTCCCACCCCCAATAACCAACATCAACAACAGCAACAGGGGCAGGGGGCGGATAACAAAAGACAGTCACGGGTCCTTTACGCTAAGATGGGCAGCATTATAGTAGAGGGGTCCTAGTAGGCAAAACCAGTGGGAGCACCCACGGGAGCATTTTCCGAGGGACTTGTACAGTAATATTATGAGTGAGATTATCTTCTTTTATGAAATCAGAAGCAAGACGCTCTGCGAGATTAAGGCAGCTCCCCAAGGTCACACCACTGCTGCTACATGGCAAATCGGAGATTGGAACTGGGCTCACATAGCGCCAAGCCTGGAATTATTTCCATCATGCCCTACATTCTTTTGCTTGGGAGGCCGTGGCAGAACACCATAGACTGGTAGACAACAGAAACAGCTTGTCTCACAGTTGTGGGGGCCGGATGACCAAGGCTGAGGCACAGGCAGGATTGGATTCTCTTGTGGCCTCTCCTAGGGGCGCAGGTCCCTAGTCAGAGACCAGCTCACCCTTGTTGGGTGTCCTGTGTGGGCTTCCCTCTGCGCATGCACACAGTGGAGGTTCCTGCCTCCTCTCCTGAGGTCACCAGTCCTATTGGGTTGGGCCCCACCCTCAAGACCTCATTTAATCTTCATTGCCTCTTTAAAAGGCTCTATTTCTCAATATAGTCACAGGGAAGGTTAAGGTTTCAATATAAATTTTGGGGGGTGGAGACATAATTCAGTCTGTAACATCCCCAAGAGAGCTTGGTCTAGTGTCTGGGTCTAGTGTCTCAGTACAATATGGTGAGACTGGCCAAACATGTGGAAGGAGACTAGAAGAGCCCAGCTGCCAGCCTTGTCCTGGGGAGTCCCTAGTCAGAGACCAGAGCAGCTGAGAAAGCTGGGGGTGCTTCCTTCATCATCTCCTGGGTCTCTGCTCACTAGGCCACACCAGCTTTGCTTCTGAGTTTGAGATTTCCAGTGTATAGGAAGCTTACAGTTGCTTGGAGGCAACAGCCTGAAGCTTCCTCAATTCCCCCTCTGTTTTTTGGTGTTTGGGGGGCAATAGAGGGATGGAACACAGGGCCTTGGGCATACTAGGCTACTGCGCTACATCCCCAGCCCTCACCTCCCGCTTTGTCCTGCAGACTATAGGAGATGTTCACTCTAGAGACGGAGCACCCGGAGATTTACCCCAATCAAGAAGCCCTGCAGACAGAGTCTCAGAACATCTCCACTTCGCTCTCTGGCCTTGTTCTTTTTGCCCCAGTGTTCAAAGACTATATCTTCCAGGCCCTGAAGGAGTTCTACCAGGACAAAGTGCTCTTCCTGGAGAGCAGAACCAGACTCATGCCGGTGAGCCCAGCTCCCTCCGCTCCCCTTAGCCCCTGTTCTGCCTGCAAGTTCTGATCACAGCTGGCAGAGGCCTGAGTGCCCTCTACTGTCTGCCCCAGTTGTCTGGTGTGAAGGGCCATGTGCCTTTCCAGGGCCACTGTGGACACCGAAGCCTGCCGCGGACTGGGCCGGTGTCAGCATGTTGTCACTGCCTCTTGGCCTCTGAGCAGTGCCTTATGCCTGGACATTTCTTGGCCTGTCCCTTTCAAAAGGAAATTTAGATCCCAGGGTCCCTGAAGACAGTGCTCTTGGTACAGGACAGTCAGTGAGTCTGGCCCATGGATCTAGCTGTGTGTGACAGTAGGGATGGGTGAGTCCCCGCAGGCCCTTCCTGTGGACAAGCCTGTGTGGTGAGCAGCGCTGCTGTCAGAGAGGCCATGGGAGGTGCTGCCGTGCTGGGGTCCTGTGGCAGAACTCGGGGGAGGGCTGCTGCGGGCTGGCAGGGCTGGCTATGGAGTCTGTGAGGAGGGCCGCTCCCTGCCTCCCTGGCTGAGACTCCCACCCTCACCTGCTCCAGGTCCAAGCCTTGACGGTGCTGATGGCACCCTCCCTGATTTTCCCACAAATCAACCTATACCTCCCCCCGCCTTTCTCTTGCTCTCCAGGTCCTGGGGGTGGAACCCAGGGCCTTGTACATGCTGAGCACATGCTCTACCACAGAGCCACATCTCTGCCTCCTCCCTTCTCTAATCTTCCCAAAATAGGCTTTCTGCGTGTGTGATTCCCAACTGTGGACAGAATGAAAGTTCAACTCTTTGACGTGTAATGAGAACCTCTCATAATTTACCACCCCAACTGTTTTTCAATCACTTCCTCTCCCCTTCCTCTTCCTCTGCCTTTTTCTTCTTTCACCTATTAATGAAACATCTACAAGGTCGTCTTCTGTGTCAGGCATTGTACTAGGTGCCAGGTACACAAAGGCAAATATACAGGACAGTCACAAGTTGTCAGGGACAATAGTTTCTGGGTAAGGGATCCACATAGTGTAACAGATTTTATTTAATATTTTATTTTATTTTGGTACTGAGACTTGACCTCAGGGCCTCTGCACTGAGCTACTCTCCAGCCTTTTAAAAACTTTTCATTTTGAACAGGGTCTCGCTATGTTGTCCAGGTGGTATTCAAACTTGTGATCCTCCTGCTTCAGCCTCCAGAATGCTGGGATTACAAGCATGCATCACGACACCTCACTCAAATATTTACTGAGTATACAAAACCTTAGGACTGATCGTCAAGCTTATGGAAGGGCCCACAGTGGCAGCATTGTGATTTTGTAGGCTTAGAAACTTTATTGTTTGTACACCCAGAAGTGATGGGGCACTAGAGGACTGATGAACACTGACCAGATTCATAAGAGCTAGAAGAAATGAAGAAGCCAATCAGAACACTATTTCAGAGAAAGCTGTCAGTCAGACCAGCCATTTAATGCTTCCCAGTGAGGAAAATCCCTCTGCAAAGCCCGGTTATAGTCACGAGGTTATTGGGCGAGTTAGAGCCCTGAAGAGCCCCATCCTTGGGCCCTGAGCCTCTCCGGGAGCCAGTAACACCATCGTTAACCTTTGGGAAATTTGACGAAATCTTTCACCCTTTTCTGGGAATGGGGACTACAGTAAGTTCCCTGTTAAGACATTGTTTTCACTTGTATCCTTATACTTCTATAAAATGAAACACGTGTTGTAGAAACAGTGCAATGTAAAGTGGTGGATATTTTACACTCTTTTTTTATTTTTTTTATTTATTTATTTTTTTTTTTTGTGGTGCCGGGGATCGAACTCAGGCCCTTGTGCTTGTAAGGCAGGCACTCTAATCACTGAGCTAAATCCCCAGCCTACACTCTTTTTTTAAAAAATTCTGATTAAAACGTGTAAATTGACTTGGCCACCTTTAGTTTGAATTGAAGCCTTCAAGGCCCCTCTAGCATCAGTCGTTCCATCTCCCTGTGTGGGTCTCTTCTTTCCCCTGATGGGAGAGAGAACGAAGGCGTGCACAGCCTCCACTCTGCCTTTCTGGGCATCCTGGACACACACACACACACACACACACACACCCCTTAGTGTCCTCTGTAAGTTTGCTCTGGAAGTACGCCCAGGAGAGCCCTGTGTCTCAGGCCACTTTGCATTCTCCGCTTGGGTCTGCTGTGCGCTCCCTCTGAACTCTGCGTGCAGACTGGATTCCTATGTCCAGGCTTGGCATTTGTTTCCACTGGTGCTGGGGCTGGAATCAGGGGCCTTGCGCATGCTGGGCGAGCGCTCTAACCGCTGAGCAAACACCCCCCCCACCCCGTGTTACTGAATTCTTGAGAAGTGAGAGGGAGGTCTCACCTTTGCCCCTGAATAGAACTTTCACTGGGTTTGTGAGCACAGTAAATAAGACCCAGGCAGAAATAATCCTTCTAGAAGAAAGGCCTACTCCATCTTCCACTGAGAAAGGGATTTCTTTTTTTCCTCTTTTCTTTTTTTGGTACTGGGGATTGAACTCAAGGCCTCGTGCTCATAAAGCAAGCACTCTGACCACTGAGCTAAAATCCCCAGCCTGAGAAAAGGATTTCTGAAAAAGATGAGCTGGCATCGGGCCTGGCCCAGGTAGCTGGAAGAAATTTCGCTTCGAAGAACAACTGATTCCCAGGCTTTAGAAACTCTTCTGTCTCGAGCCAGGCATGGTTGCACACACCTGTAGTCTCTGCACTTGGGAGGCAGATCTCTGGGGGTTTGAGGTCAGCCTGGGCTACATAGTGAGTTCAAGCCCAGCCTGAACTACATAGCAAGAACCTGTCTCAAAAACCAAAAGCAAACAAAAAACCCACAATGTCTCCCAAGCAGTTGGGATTACAAATTTGCAGCATTGCACTAGCGCCTTAGTTCCTTGTAACTTTCCCAGCACCCCATATGTGCTGAATTGTGTCCTTTAGTCATCATATATAAACCCCAATTTCCCACCTAGATTGTGAGTGATCCCACACTGGCACCAGAGCTGATGCTGCCTGGCATCCCCAGTGAGAGTTACTCGTACATGCTGGGGGTCCTCAAACTTGTGGTATGGGGGCCAGGAGGAAGGAAGCTCAGTGCAAGGCCCAGAATGTGCAAGGCCCTGAGTTCCATCCCCCGCACTACAAATCAGAACGAAAGCATAAAAACCTCCTCGGGGTACACAGGAATAATTTAGAGTTGGCTGTTTAAAATCTGTTTTAGACCCGACCTTGGGGTTCTAATTTCGTGCTGTTGGGCCAGGGAACCTGTGAATCGCTTTAGTTCTCCCCTTTTAGTCCCTCCTGGTGATTCCAATGCAGATTATTTGACTCAGACCGCACCTGGAGAAAAGTCACCTTGACTGTCAGGAAATCCTTCACCTGCAGGGTCTCATTGGAGCCTCACAACAAACCTGTCTTAGAGAAGATAGCAGCTCATTGTACAGATGTGAAAAGTGAGGCTCCCAACAGTCGGAGCGTTTGATCAAGGTCTCGCGGATTGTCAGGGGCAACTGGAGAGAAGTCTCCTTTGAGGCTCCTAAACTGGACACTTGTCTCCTCTGCCATCTGTCAGAGTGCCGAGCTGGTACTGCCCGAGGGCAGGTGACAACCCTGAGAGGGGCTGATCTAACAGCCTTCCTGGACAGGAAAGGCTCCTCGTTGGGGACCACTGCCTGTGGGCAGCTCTGGGGAGTGGAGAGGAACCTGAAGATAGCACAGACCTTGGCTGGGTTCAGGGCTGTGGCTTTCACCTTGGAGGAAAGAGGGAAGAACAGAACACTAGTTTCCTGTTCCAGCCCCCATCCTGCCTGACCCGGAGGTGGAGAGGCCTAGGGACCTGCCAACTCCTGTCCTCTCTCCTCCCTCTGCCCAGCCCCAAGCTGTGCCCCAACCAGGGACCCCCTACCCCAAGGTGGCGGCTGCTGGGATTTCAATTTCGGCCTGAGGCCCAGGGGGATGGGATGTGGCTGTTTATTCTGGCCCGCCCCAGGAGCACAGCCTCTGGCCATGGAGAGGGTGGGTTTTAATGCCCCCATTAGTCGGAGGAGGGGGGCGGGGGACATACTAACAACTAAAAACAGTCTGCCCTGGAATTCTTTTGCTGAGCCGCGTCACCTCCCCCTTCGTGGTCGTGGGCTGATTCAGGGCCTGGGGACGGGGGAGATGGACTAGCGTGGCTGCTCAAACTCCTATTGTGTTACTAATGCTGGCTGACAGAGGCTATGCAGCCCTAGCAACAGTCGCTAGGCGGGTCTTATCTCCAGGGCTCCAGCCCTTGCCCCGGGCCAGAATCCCAGGCCCGGACTGAGTCCCTAGTGAGCTCTTCCAACCCACGTAGACTAAAACAGGCGACTGCTCTCCGTCCTCTCCTGATGGAAGAACCCAGGGAAGAGGCGGAGCAGGCCCTGTCCAGCAACCCCGGGCCGCTCATTCCTAGGCATTTTCTTGGGCGACCTCATTTGTATAACAAGCTACTTTAGTGCCCCAGTGCTCATATTTTCCGTGGATTCTTAGCAAGTCCTTCACTAGAAATCCCACCTGAGCTGGCCGTGGTGGCTCATACGGGGAATCCCAGCCTTCTGGGATCCTGAGGCAGGAGGAGCATAAGTTCAAACCCAGCCTAGGCAATTTAGCAAGACCTTGTCTCAAAAGAAAAAAAAAGTGCTGAGGATGTTGTTCATGTAAAAGGTGGGGTGTGGGAGCAAAAAGAAAAGTCCCGCCTGGCTCCTTGCTGAGATGACAAGGACTGATTGCATGTGTGGTATTGGTATCACTTTGCAAGAAAACTCCCTTTTCTCTGCTCCCTTTAGGACAGCACTCCTGCCAGAACTGTGCTGCTTACTTGTCTGGGAAGTACAAAAACTCAATAGGGCTTTTTTTTTTTTCTTTTTTGAGACAAGGTCTCGCTATGCAGTTCAGATTGGCCTTGAACTCACTATGTAGACCCGGCAGGCCTTGAACTCTTGGTGATCCTCCTGCCTCAGCCTCCCAAGTGCTTGGATTAGAGGTGTCCATCACTACCCCATACTAAAAAAACCCTCATAGATCTTAACTGAGCCACACATTATATATTAGAACCACTCAAGAAGGTTACAAAAGAAAAAGAACTGGTTTTACCTCAGATTCTGGTTTGATTGGCCATGCGCGGCCAAAGCTGAGACACTGAGATGTCCTGGCTGTCACTAAACAGTGCCCCGTGTTTACATCCGCGCTGGGGGTGGTGCCCAGAGCCTGGCGCACAGTCGGCACACTGAAGATCCTGAAGCCCGACACACCTCCGCCCCCATTAACTGCAGCAGGGCTGAGTTTCTCACACTTTCCGAGCCTCAGAGTCCTATCTGTAAAATGAGAATGGCCTAACAGTGTCATTTTGAGGATGGAATGAGGTTAGGAGGCAGAGCTGTCTGCGTCTGCTTGGCCCATGGTAGACTCTCCATACTTTTCAGCGAAGGACTCTAGTGTTGAAAGGTAATTGCATCGAGGCGACCCAAGTCCCTCCTCTGTGGTCTGGTACAGACTAGAGGTGTGACCTCGAGCAAATTAGGGTTCCCAGCTTTCCCGTGCGCCTTACAGCCTCCCAAGTCTACAAATACGGTCATACTGTAGGCTGTAAGTCTGTGATATTACTGTGTATTGGTTTATGGCAGTCCTATGTAGTTTAAATAGTTTCTATTTCTTCAATTAAACTACAGTTTAAAATTAAGGCTGGGGTGTAGCTCAGTGGTAGAGCACATTCTCGGCCCAGGTAAAGTGCTGGGTTCAGGGACTGGGGATTTAGCTCAGTGGTTAGAGTGCTTGTCTAAGAAGCGCAAGGCCCTGAGTTTGATCCCTGGCGCCAAAAAGAAAAAGAGAAACCCTGGGGGCTATTCCTAGGAACAACAACAACAACAGCAGATCGAGATGCCCTTAAATGACTTCAGTGTACATTTATTTATTTATTTAAGGTTTTGGAGACAGGTCTCACTATGTAGTTCAGGCTGGCCTTGAACTCATTATGTAGCACAGCCTGGCCTTGAACCTGTGGTGATCCTCCTGTCTCAAACACCCAAGTACTGGGATCATAGGTGTGGGCCACCACTCCTGGCTTCAGTGTGCTTTTATTTATTTATTTATTTGTTTATTTATTTACTGTTGGTTTTTTTGTAACGGGGTCTCGTAGTTCAGGTTGACCCTGAACTCACTATGTAGTCCAGGCTGGCCTTGAACTCACAGTGATTCTCCTGCCTCAGCCTCCCAAATTCTGGGATTACAGGTGTGGATCACCAAACCCAGCTTCAGTGTGCTTTTTTTGTTTGTTTGTTTGTTTGGTGCTGGGGATCGAACTCAGGGCCTTGTGCTTGTTAGGTAAATGCTCTAACCATTGAGCTAAATTCCCAAGCCCTTCAGTGTGCTTTTAGTTCAAGGCGTGTTGCATAGACATAGCAGTATTTTGTACTAACCTCTCATAGGTGAAGGCCGGGCACTACATAGTTGTATTTACAAACTATTCAGTTTTAGAGGTTCACTCATTTTAGTAAACTGTAAGGTAGGGGTTGTTTTTCTAGATCTGGTGATAGATTTATAATCACAATGACATTATCATCAAGAGTTATCATTTTTGCAGCGGGGCATGGTGGCACACGCCTGTAATCCCAGCACTGGGGAGGGCGAGGCAGGATTTCAGTGAGTTCAAGGCCAGCCTGGACTATATAGCAAGACCTTGTCTCAAAAGAAAGAATGTAAAAAGTTATCATTTCTGCATCTTTACAAATGCAAACTCACACCCTTTGTTTTTACAGTGACTTTTGAGGTGTGATTGATTGGAGGCAGAGCACACCTCCCATGAGAGCTGAAGCCGCAGAACCCCAAGACAGCTGAGCCCTGTGCCCTCCCCAGTGCCCGCTGTCGTTAGCAGGATCTGTCCTGTCTGCACACGCACTTGGGAAGCTGTAGGGGCAGCAGGCATGCCGTCCTTGCAGTTGGGGTGCCAGAGCTTCCAGGCCAGTCTGTCAAGTCCTTGGTTTATGTGCCGGAGGTCAGGGCCTCTGAGGTGATTTCCTTGGCACAGGAAGACGGGGTGCCTGCATCTGCAGCCCCAGAAACAGAGCCTGTCTGTACAGAGCTCCTTGCTGTGGGATGAAGCAGTGAGGCTGGAGCCTAGAAGGTGGGCCCCAACTTCTCCCAGCAAGAACAGTGGGAGAAGCTGGGAGCATGGGTGGTTTGGGACCACTGCAAGTCAGGGCCTGGCTGCGTCATTTGCATATCTCCATATATTTGATTGATAATTTTCTTTTTTTTTTTTTTTTTTAATTTCTATCTCTTGTCTCCTTTCTAGTCCCACCCAGCACACGACTAGCATCAGTCAAGTTGCTGCAGTCAGGATCCTGAGTGTCTTAAAAGGCTTGGTCTCTAGCCTGGTGCTGCTGGGAGGTGATGGGAACTGGAGGAGACGGGGTCTGTGTGAGGGCTTAGGTCATCTGGAACAGGCCCTCAAAGGGACTGTGGGGCGCCATCCTTTTCTCTTCCTCTCTTTGCTTCCTGGTCACCATGAGGTGAGCAGCTTCCTCTGCCAGTCCTCACACCATGATGCGCTGTCTCACCTCAGGCCCACAAGCCACAGAAACAAAATACTATGGAGTGAAACCTTAAAACTGTGAGCCAAAATAAGCCTTCTCTTCTTTAAAGTTCATAATCTCGGGTATTTGTTACAGTAACAGAAAGCTGGCTAACATTGGGTTTAATGCTTGTAGAATTCCTTGTGGACAGCACTCTTCTTCAGTTAATGTTTATTTGTAGAGCACCTACCCTGGTGCTGTAGGAGACCGGGTAGGGGGACCAAAACTACATGGGCTGTCTCCTTGGGGAGTCTCCAGTCCAGTCGGGGTTGTGGGCAGGTGACTCCATAATGACAGCAGATAAGGTACAGGACAGACTTCTGTTCATACCTACTGCAAACCAGCAAGGTGACACTCAGACGATTTTAAGGAAGAATTTCATTCTCTCCCTCTCCCTCCCTCCCTCTCTCCTTCCCTTCCTCCCTTCCTTCCTCTTTTCCTTCCTTCCTTCCTTCTCTTCTTCTGTGTGTTTGATGCTAGGGATTTAAGCCAGGCCTGAGCTACATTCACCTCTTTTTTATTTTTCATTTTGAGACAGGGCCTCGCTAAGTTGCTAAATTGTCTAGGCTGGGCTCAAATCGCAATCTTTTTGCACTCTTTCTGCCTCAGACTCCCAGAGTGCTGAGATTATAGGCTTGTGTCACCATGCCTGGCTTAACAATTTCAAGATGGGTTAGTACAATGGTTCTCAGACTTTCTGCTCTCAGAACCCCTTTGAAACTCAAAAAGTTCTGAGCATCCTCAACAACTTTTGTTTATGTGGGTTGTATAGTATCTATTGATCTATATCCTGTATTAGATATTCAGAAATTTTTAAAACTATTTAACGAACGTCAGCACACAGCCCTTTGTCTCTCAGAATGAAATCTCCTGCGCGACAGAGCACTGGGAGAATTCTGCACATCCGGACAGAATGAGAGTGGAACAGACAATGAGGCTGGGGATGTGGCTCAGCAGTACAGCACTTACCTGTGTGCACAGGGCCCCGGGCTCTAGCCTCGGCACTGGGAGGGAAGAAAACTGGTATCCGAAGAGTATGAAGACACTTGACTTTGTGAACCTTCTGAAAAAGTCTAGAGGACCCACAGGGTTCCCTGTCCTACAGTTTGAGAACCACTGAGCTACTTGTTTAGTCTCAAAGAGTGTAGCAGAGTGTCCTGAAGTGTACTGAAGCCTGGTAAAAGAAGGAAAAAGCTCTCTGTTTTTAACAGAGGGGAGAAAAATCAAATTTCCACCCTGTTTTCTTAGGCGATTGAGCGAGACCCATGAATTAAACTGACAAAAGACAGATTAACAGGAGAAAAGCCATCAGGTTTTATTTCCTGTTACTACTTTTTATTTTATTTATTTTTACAGTGCTGGGGATCGAACCCAGGCCCTTGCAAATGCTAGGCAAATGTTGTCACACTGAGCTACATCCCCAGCCCGTGCTATTTTAATTTCTACGTGCACAGATAAAAGCTGTCCTCAAAAAGGAGTGGAGACTCAAGACTGGGTGCTTGGGTTCCATTTTAGCAAATGATGGTAAATAGCAGAGAAGTGAAGAGACAAGGGAAAAGGGGCTGGGGCAAGATAAATCCTCGGGGGAAGCAAATGAAAGGCCAGGTTTACTTCGTTAAGGCTATGTGTGCAGACCCGTCCAGGCGGCTCCTTTCTGTCCCCGAGATAATGGCTGTTTGTAAGGTACAGAGCAGAGAGGGGGACACCTTCACAAGGGAACCTTGTCCTGCTTTTAAGGAGGCAGGAAGCGGGCAGAGACACCCCCCTCGCTTGCTGCCTCTTTTGTGAGTGTAGTGCTGCTGCTTTTTTTTTTTTTTCTGCTGCTTCTTTGCCTTTAGCTCAAAGTAATCCTAACACCGAAGTGGCATGTTTTGGGGCAGCATGTTCTGCTGGCCTCCAGTAAACTAATGCTGCTGAGTGATCCTGGATGCCGAGTTAATGGTGCCCACGGTGCATTCCTCTGGACCTTCCCGGGAGCCTGGAGCTTCAGTGATCTGAGTGTGGCCTCTCCCAGCATCACAGCACTCCCCCGCCCCGCCCCGCCCCGTGAGCTCAGTGCCCTGGCTGGGGCAGCCTTTTAGGGGAATGCGTGACATGCCAGGTATGACAGGGTAGCATCAAAGGAAACAAAAGCAAATACCAGTAGGTCTAAGCTCTCTGCTCACCCCCTTTCCTTCAATCCCCAGACCACAGAGCAGGACCCCAGAGACCAGAGAGCAGAAAGCTGGCCTGCTGGCCTAGGGAGAGGCGGGGGCCCAGGAGGTGCCCAGAGACAAGGGCAGTGCCAGTGAGGTGTGGCCAAGGCCCAGGACGGCAGCAGCCAGTAGGGAAGAGGAGGGCCCCTGGCAGGGAAGAGTGGTATGAGGCCAGCCGCTGGTAGGGGGAGAAGGCGGGTCCCACTCTGATGCCAGGGAAACAAGAGCTGACTCCATGCGGAGAAAGAGGTTTTCTTTCTAGAATGCAGGACAATTCCTGCTCTCCTGTTTCCTGCTGCCCTCGATCTCTGCACCCTGTCATTCAGCCCCGGGCTCCACGTAGGGTCAGTGTTGCTAGGTCAGCGTGGGCAGCCTTCTCTGACCTCATCCAGTTATGGTGAGTTGCCTCTTCCTCAGAGATCCCATATAATTCTGTTTAGCACCTGTTCTTCCTCCTTGGTATTGTCAAAGTGGGTAGAAGACAGGTGCCGTACTGCACTCCTAGAATCCCAGATGTTCAGGAGGCTGAGGAAAGAGAATCACAAGTTCAAGTCCAGGCTTGGAAACTTAGCGAGGTACTGTCTCAATATTAGAAATTAAAAAAAAAAGGCTGACGATAGAGCTCAGTGGCAGAGTTGGAAATTCAATTCCTAGTACCACAAAAAAGCAAAAACAGACAAAAAAGTGGGTAGAAGGCCAAGTGTCCGTCTCGTTACAAGCCACCTTGTCTCGTTAGTATCTGACCATCCCTTTCAAAGCCTAGCCCAGGTGCCTGTACACCAGGGCTGTCCATGGAAGGTGCCTGAACCCCTACATATTAATTCTTCCCATCCTCTTTCACCCTACGATCTCTGCAAAAACTCCTACTTCTCATCCTAAGCCTGAAAGGGCCCACACACATCTCCCTGTGGGGCGGGGTTAAGGTCCGGCCTGGTGGCAGGGAGGGCAGAGGGCACTGCAGGGAGCAGTGCTCCAGCCCCACCCAGCCCTGTCCTGGCAATCAGACTAACCAGCGGCACCCTGCCCAGTGGCACTCAGGGCATGTGTGTGTGTGTGTGTGTACGTGTGCGTGTGTGTGTGTGTGTGTGTGTGTGGTGCTGGGGATGGAATCCTGGGCTGTACCCATGCTGTTCCTCTGAGCCCAGCCCAGCACTAAGGGACTCTTCACCCTGCTCCTTATGCATCTTTTCTCTGCTCAGCATCCTGTTCCTCCGTCTCACCCATCATCCATTCCCAGCTCTTTTTACTGTGTCCTAACCATGTCACACTTGGTGTCCCTCGTGGCCACACACATCCTGGAGGCAGGAAGCAGCAGGGAGCAGAGAGTGAAGTGGGTCTGGGGACTGCTCTGGCTGTATCCACTCCCCTGCTGCCCTGTTCTTCATTCATCCCACAAACCCAGGCACAGCTCCAGGCACAGCGCGGGCAGGCAGCTCAGCCTGGTGGCATTGGGGGGTTATCCCAGGGGGCCAGGATGTCTCTAAAAACAGTAAAGAAGAAGTCAGAGGCCCTGGGAGAAATGGAACAGGCAACAGGAAGGAAGCCTCCCTCTGCTCCCCCTAACATCAGCCAGGCCATGCTCTGTCCCCAGGTGTATGAACTGGATGGGCAGACCCATGAGGCCCTGTGGGCTGTGAAGACTTACAAAGAAGTGGTTGTCAAGTTTCAAGCAATTTACCCGGAATTCATGGGACTCCGACTCATCTTTTCAGATAGCAGGTGAGAGAACATCACTGGGATGCAGGACGAGCCATAGGGCTGGACAAGGAGGGAGGACAGGGGAGGAGAAGGGACCCCACACTCCACACTTCAGAGCCAGGGCATGGCGGGAGATGTGTGTGAGAGTGCAAGTATTAGGATCCTTCCCTGAAATCCTTTCTAGTTGAGATCTTCATAACTAAATGGAAATGGAAAACAGTGGCAATTTTCCAGATAATTCCAGGCCGTGACACCACACAGACCTGGGTGACTATAGGATGAACATAATGTTTTTACTCAAATGTTTGGATAACTGGCCCGTGTCTTTGTTTCCCTTGGCCACTGGGGTTCTGCCTGTGTCAGCTACGTGCTATGTGTGGGCTTCATTGGCCACACCCTGGGTGACACTGGTCAGACCTGTGTGCAGAGACTCCGATGAGCAGAGCCCCAGGCCTGTGCCCCAATCTCTGGGCAGGGAGTGGGGGGCGGGGCATGCACAGGTGCCAGCAGCCTCTCCCAGGGCCAGCAGGAGGAGGAGTGAGAGCAGAGCTGACCCCTCAGTGTCCCCATGTCCCTTCAGGCTCTGGAGCAGAGGCCCTGGGTTGGGCCAGGCCGGACGGCTTATCCCCCACAGGACTGAGGGTTGGAACAGGGGACCCGGTGGCTGGGGAGAAGCCTGCACCCTGTTGTGGAGTCATGTCAGCCTTTTATCACTTGGTGCTTCTGTCCTGTGGCTCCCTGCCCCTGCCCTGATGGGAGAGGAATGCAGAGGGTGGCTACCAGCTCCATTACAGGCTTCCTGGACTGCCCAGGTCCTCTGACCTCATCAGCAGTGGCTATGCAGTTCCTCGTCACCCCACCTCTTCTCAGGACTTGGCCTGGGTGGCGTCCCGTGGCCAGCGGGGCCCGGGCTTGTCCCACACTCCGGCCAGCCCAAGGGTAGAAGGAGCTGGTGACCTGGGCTGTGCTTCAGTTCCTGCCAAGCTGCGTGCATCCCAGCCTCTCTGTCTCTCTCTCAGATCCAAAAGTGTGGCTCTCATCTCAGATGCAGTGCGGCAAGCCACCAAACTGCACCAGCTCTTCCCTGATATCGTGGCAGGGTTTGATCTGGTAACCGACTCTGTGCTCAGAAAGGCCGCCCCAGGAGGGGGGCACGTGGGTGGCTGTTTGTGAAAGGGACACCTGTGCTGAGGAGTGCACCCCCCTTCCTAGGCCCTCACTTGGCTACTGACCCAGCAGGCTGGCAGAGCCGGGACTGACCTCCCTTGGGGGCCACTGGGGGTGACAGGTAGGAGAGGCAGGGAGGAGGACAGAAGAACCAGGCGGCTAGAAATGAGTTTCAGCCTGGGGGAGGCTGACACCTTCTCCTACAGCATACAGAAGAAAACTGAGTCTGAGATGGGCTAGCCCTGGGCAAATTCTTAAGGGTGTGACTCTGTCCCCTCTCCTCTAGCCAATTTGCTCATCTATCTGTCTGTCTATCTATCTATCCATCATCTATCTATCACGTATCTCTCTCTCTGTGTTTTTTTGTTTGTTTGTTCATTTTTATGTGTGTGTGTTAAGGATCAAACTCAGGGCCTTGTGCTTGCTAGGCAAGTGATCTACCACTTGAACTATATCTCCAATCTACCACCTCCCCTTTTTTTTTTGACAGGATCTCATTATATAGTTCAGGCTGGTCTTGAACTCACTATGTAGCTCAGGCTGGCCTTGAACTCATGGTGATCCTCCTGCCTCAGCCTCCCAAATGCTGGGATTACAGGCATGCTAGCTTCCAATTATTATTATTATTATTATTATTATTATTATTATTATTATTATTATTGGTGCTGGGGATCGAACCCAGGACCCTGTGCTTGCAAGGCAAGCACTTTAACCTCTGAGCTAAATCCCCAGCCCCCTAGCTTCCAATTATTTTTGAGGCTGCACATCTACAGGTGTTGTCTCTGTCCCCAATCCCCATGAAAGCTGCTGCCAAATCCTACCAGCCAGGCCAGGCTTCCTACCTAACTAGTCATCAATACTGATAATCTAAATTAGGACTGGGGTCAAGAGTACAGCTAGCTCAGTGGTCTAGCGCTCGTCTAGCATGTGTGGTGCCCTGCATGGCCCCTACCCAGCACTATGAAAGCTGGTTGGTGTGTAAGTTTCTCCTCTTGCCTCCTCGATTCCCACTATGGGCAGCACTGACAGAGGGCCCTTAGGAGGACAGCTTCTAGCACAGAGATCTCTTTTCTTTATTTTTTGAGACAGGGTCTCACCATGTTGCCCAGGCTCGCCTTGAACTCCAGGTCTCGAAAGATCCTCCTGCCTGTGCCTTGCAGGGAGCGGGGTACTGGGGTGCACCACAACCTGGTTCTAGCACATGTGCACACCTCATGGACAGGTGTTTGTGGGGAGGTGGAGTTGAAGAAGGGATGTGTCATTCTTCAAGGGGTCCACTTGCAATCTCCAAGTTTCTTTCTTTTTTGGGGGGTGCTGGGGATCTAACTCAGGGCCTTGTACTTGCTGGGAAAGCGCTCTACCACTGAGCTAAATCCCCAGCCCCTACTGGTCATTCTTAAAAGGCTACGTGACAGAGCAGAGTAACAGGGCACAGGAAGGGTGCACCACCAGCCAAGCAAAGAGGCTGGTACCAACCAGATACCTTACGTCCCTCTTCTTTGCCCTGCAGGTGGGGTGGGAGGACGTGGGCCACAGCTTGTACTTCTACAAGGAGGCTCTGACAATTCCAAACAAGTATGGTGTTAAACTCCCTTACTTCTTCCACGCTGGGGAGACAGGTGAGCCACACAGGACACAACAGGGAACAAGGGAGGCGTACACAGGAGAGCGCGGGGCTGCAGGAACCACTGGCCCTTCCTGTTCTCAGGCCCGTCCTGGGCGTGTCTCTAGTTTCATCCTGATGGCAGCTTTGGGGCAGGGATAAAGGAGCAACAGAGACAGGGACAGCATCAGAGCACTGGGCACTTCACATTTGTTATTCCTAACTCTTGCCCCAGTCCTGCTGGCAAGTGTTTTAACCCCCACTTTATAGACAGGGAGCCCAGGGCTCCAAAGATAGTGTTACTGACCCCGGATTGAAGAGCATGACAGTAGCTGAATCTAGGAGCCCGCTGACCGGCCCGCAGTCACACACTGGCCCCTGGCTGGACAGGGGTGAGGTGCAGTCCTGCCTCATCCTCCCGAGGCCCTGTCCATGCTCATCTGTGCTGTGGAGGAGACAATGCCCTGCAACCACCAGGCCTGGCTCTGTCCTGTCGGATATGCCTTTAGCCCGGCCACATCTCTGTCCCCCAGAGCGCCATCCTGAACTCACTGTCATCTCAGCCTTTCTCATATTTCAGTCCTCAAAATGTGTGAACCCTGAGCACAGATTTCGGCAAAGGAAGATGCGGGGGAGGCTGTTCCATTGGGGGCCTCTCTGCAGCACCCCCGCATCTGTCAGAGTGCCTCAGGCCTGTCTCCTTCAGAGGACCAGGGTGAGGAGGATGGCAGAGGGCAGCTGCCTCTCAGGCAGGCTCCACCTTATCGCAGCACCCCTCGGAGGGAGGATCCCTTGCGTTCATCTTTTTCCTGACATTTCTAGTCCATTTAGAGCCAATTTAAACCAAAGTCTGCTCTGGGAGATTTAAAGAATTGTTTGTGGTGGATGGAGCAGGGGACTTTCATCTTTGAAGAACTCGTGGTCTAGTTGGGAAAATTGTCCTTGTATGTGTGTACACAGTACAAAACAATGTAACCAAGTTCCAAGATGTATAGTCCTTGGTGGCCATTCTACCAGGACTTGAGGATTTAAGAATGTCCTCATTTAAAGGAAGAAAGGAGGGCTGGGGATTTAGCTCAAGTGGTAGAGCGCATGCCTAGCAAGCACAAGGCCCTGAGTTCGATCCTCAGCACCCCTCCCCCCCAAAAAAGAAGAAAGGAAATGTTTAC
The DNA here is from genome assembly GCA_004026905.1 of Hystrix cristata. NCBI lineage: Eukaryota > Metazoa > Chordata > Mammalia > Rodentia > Hystricidae > Hystrix > Hystrix cristata. Next base: position 5,974 of record PVJO010022709.1, on the reverse strand, counting down.
CAACTAATGAAAAGAGGGCTGTGGGTGTAGCTCAAGGGTGGAGCACTTGTCTAGCACATACAAGGCCCTGTGTTCAGCTCCCAGCACTGCAGAAACAAAAAGTACAGTGAAAACATACCAATAATATGTGCCTTAACTAGCAATGGGAATTCTTGAGCTTCAGTTCTATGTGTCGGTGTGTGGGGTACTGGGAATTGAACCCAGAGTCTTTCCACTGAGCTCTATCCCCAGCCTTTTATTATTTATTTTGAGACAGGGTCTCACTAGGTTGTTAAATTGCCCAGGCTGGGCTTGAACTTTTGATACTCCTCCTGCCTCAGCCTTTCCAGAGTGCTGGCATTACAGGCATGTACAACCATGTCCAGCTTGAGTTTATCTCTAACAGAGAAGTAGAACTTTCTTTCATTTTAAAGACAGAATCTTGCTATGTAGTTCAGGCTGGCCTTCGAGTCACTATGTAGCTAAGGCTGGCCTTGAACTTACAGGAATCTTCTTGCCTCAGCCTCCTGAGTGCTGGGATTACAGGTACACAGCACCATGTCCAGCAAATTTTCATATTTTATATTTAGGTTATATTTCAGTGGGGCTTACAGAAAGGCTTGGTTATTATTTCATATAAGAAGCAATCTCTGTTACACCTATTGAGTTAGTAACTTGGGCCCACTTAGCCGTTGGATGATAAAGTTGCATTCAGGTGTGAGCATAGCCAGCTGAGCAAAATATGAGACATTGTGCTTGCTTCGGCAGCACATATACTAAAATATGAGACATCACCTCCAGTGTTTCTTTTTCTTTTTTTAGAGAGGGATCCCAGGACCTCACCAACAAACCTCTCCTAGCCAGCATTAGGACTATCCTAGCTGCAAGGGAGGCAGGAAAATCAAGACGTGTCATCTCACTCCATAAGGAGGGCCTGGGCAGCAAGGAAGGGCAGCAGGGACAGCTGGGAACAAGCAGCTGGGTGATTTATCTGGCTTTATCATTGGTAGCCCCTGAGATCTGGCAGTTACCAATGTCTCAAGAGTGTTGTGAAGTTATCATGGCGGCACATGCCTGTAATTCCAGTGCTCTGGGAGCTGAGACAGTAGAATTACAAGTTCGAACCCAGCCTGGGTAGCTTAGCAATTTAGTAATACCTTGTCTCAAAATACAAAATTTTAAAAGTGCTGAGCCGGACATGGTGGCACACACCTGTAATCCCAGCACTCAGGATGCTAAGTAGGAGGATTGCCGTGAGTTCAAGGCCAGCCTAGGCTACATAATGAGTTCAAGGCCAGCCTGAACTACATAGCAGGGTCCTGTCTCAAAGAACCAAAAAAAAAAAAGGTGCTGGGAATGCACCTGCCTATGAAGGCCCTGGGTTCAATGGGCTCAGTCCCCAGTGTCATACACACATACAAGTGTTGTTAAACCTGTAAATAGAAATCAGTGTGTACAGGTAATGATACCGACATTATAAATAAGAGTGTCAGCAACAGATTGTTATAAAGACAACAAACAGGATTCTCAGAAAAAGCTCTAGAAACAAACAAAAAGGAGAAAAAAGAATATGGACTGTGAGGCCAGGTAGATCAAGGTTTGAAATTCAGCATTGCTACTTAATAGCTGAATGTTCTTGGCCAATTTACGAAACCTATATAAACGCACAAGACCCTAGATTGTATCCCCAGCACTCTGTGTGCCTCTACACCCATGGAGACACACACGCACACACACGTACACACACATGCACAACCTATGTAAGAAGTGGTGGTTATCTCACTGGTAGAGTGCTCGCCCAGCATGGCCAAGACTCTGGGTTAAATACCCAGTATGACAAAGAACAAACAAAAATTTCCTATATATGTTTCAACTTCCTCATCTGATTAATAAGTAAAATAATAAAAGAAAGAAAAAGAAGAGGTATATTATACTCCCTCGTGTGTGTGTGTGTGTGTGTGTGTGTGTGTGTATCTGTATTACTGGGAACTGAACCTAGGCCCTTTGCACTGAGCTACACCCTCAGCTCTTTTGCAATTTTTATTTTGAGACAGGGTCTCACTAAATCAGTAATTTGCCCGGGCTTGACTTGAACTTGCACTCTGACGTTAATTTTTCTTCCTCCTGTTGCATGGCATAGCCAGAGTCTGTCCCCACGGAAAGGCTGGGGTCCCTGTGTCCGCCTCTATTGAACACTGTCCCTTTGTCCCCAGACTGGTATGGCACTCGTATGGACAAAAACCTTGTGGATGCTATAGTATTGAATGCTACCAGGATTGGCCACAGATTTGCTTTGACAAAACACCCGATAGTCACAGACCATGCCAGGGCAAAGGACATCCCCATAGACGACTGTCCCATCTCCAACCAGGTATGAGGAGTCCTCAGGGATAATCCAGTGTGATCTTCTCTCCAACCTCAGACTTTCCTCTAAATCCCCGCATTTGCCCTGTTTTCTCCCCTTGCTTGTTTTCTGTATTCTGCCCCTCTGAGCCGCCCATTAGTTATTTCAAAAGGCCTTCTGCCTAAGCCACTTACAATAAGGGGGTGGCAGTGGGTGGGCTTTCGGATAAAGCTGCATGCAGAACGAAAGGGAACATGGGGAGGCCGGTGAAGGGAAGGGCCCGCTTCCTGGGGCTCACTGTTCCTGGGGTCCTTCGGGCCCCTGCCTGACTTGTTGCGCTCAGGCGAGTCTTTCCAAGCAGGACAGAGGCACCAGAGCCCGAAAACCTTAGGACTGGCTCCGTTCCCAGTGCTTACGTGAGGCTGGGGACGGGGACAAGAAAGGAGCTGACCACGCTCAGGGACTCACCTCCCCTTGGACTCGGCTTCTTTGGGATCAATGCCCATCTTTCTCCCTTGCTTCCTGCTGCAGGTCATGAAGCTGGTGTCTGACATGAGAAACCACCCCATGGCGGCCCTGATGGCCCAGGGGTACCCCGTGGTGATCAGCTCCGACACCCCGGCTGTCTACGGTGCCAAGGGCTTATCCTACGATTTCTATGAGGTCTTCATGGGCATCGGTGGGAGGAGGGCCGACCTGAGGAGCCTGAAACTGCTGATCATGAATTCCGTCCAGTGAATGTCCGGCGTACTGCACGGATGCCCCTCTCTTCACCCTTCGACTTTTTTTTCTGGGGCCGAGTGTGGAGCTCAGGTTCCTGCACGTGGGAAGTGAGGGTTGTACCACCGAGCCGCCCCCAGCCCCAGCCCCCTGCTGTGTCGCTCTCCTAGAGACTGGCTGCAGACACCACAGCCGTCTCAGCAGTCCTCTGCATCATCACCAAGTCGCTCCTGCTGTCAGATTGGCTGGACCGTGTTCCCTTTCGTTCTGCAAGGACCTGAGGTCCCCTCCTGTCTGTGTCCGGCCCCTGGCCCCTCCCCAGAGCTGATGTGAGCGCTTCTCCTCACAGGCACAGCTCCCTGTTGAAGCCAGAGAAGGACTTTTTTATGGAAGCGTGGGCTCTCGAATGGGATCATTTCATAGAGGATCTGGCTGGCTAAGAGGCCTGAGTGAAGAGACGGCAGCCCTTTACCATCTCTGCTTCTGGCCTCCAGCTGTCTCGACCACCCTGCACTCAGCTTGAGCCCAGCACAGCCCCCGCCTCCCTTTCTGTATCAGAACTGACCTAATGAAGACTAGCGATGGTTTCTATGCTGCTTGACCCATCAGAAACAGCTGACCAGCTGACCAGACTCACCTTCGCCCCAGCCACGTGGACTCTCCTGGCTTTCTCCTCTTGCTGGCTGTTACCTCCTCTCCAGCCTCCTTCTCTACCTGGTCCTGGAGGCTTCCTCAGGGCTTAGTCCAGGATCGCTCTTCTACTCTGGTCTCTTGCATTCTCTTTTTCTCTTCTTCACCTTTTCTGTACATATTTCCTGAGTAGTCTTTTCTACTCTTTGCTTTTTTTTCCTCCTGTGCGGGGATTGAACCCTGGGCCTTGGGCGTGCTGGGCAAGTGCTCCAGCACCCCGCCGACTGCGCCCCCTCCCCTGTTCCTCTGCTTTTACACACCCCTTATTTGCTGGTGATTCTGAAGCTTATGTGTAATTCTGAACTCCAGTCCTTTGCCTTTAACCTTTCCCTGGTCTTTCCCCTTTTGTCCACCTGTTCTCCTTAGTAGCTCAAGCAGATATTTTCAGTGAAGTTCTCCACCTTGTTCTCTCCCCTGCTGTCTCCATCCAAACATTCCTTGATCCCATCTGGTCTTTCTACCCTGCTGTTGTTAGCAGAATCCAAGCTGCTGTACCTCTTGCCTGAGTTATGGCACCAGCCCCCTAGTTGATCCCCCTGTCTTTTCTTTGTCCCTTCGGATTCATTTTTCATAACGCAGACTGACTTTCTAAAAATTAAATTTCAATCTCGTCACTCCATTGTTAACAACCTGCTGCACTCAGAATAAAACTCAAAGCTCTGCACAGTTCACATGGCGTCCTGTCTCATCTGGGTCCCCCACCCCAGAGACCCCTAGTGTCCCGCAGTCACACCACACTGGTCCTGTGCCTCAAACTTGCCAAGCTCCACCCCACGCCAGGGTGTTTTCTCATTTTCTCTGCCTGGAATTGCTCTCTGCTCCTATCTAACACATTCCTGTTCACTCTTCAGGTTTCATGCTTATGGCTGTCTCAGGAAGGTTTTCTCGATGCGCTGCCCTGTCATTCTGTCTCATGACACCTTCCTCTTTGCCGTCACAATCTGTAATCATGCACTGATTTCCACTGGTGGTCTCACCCCACCAGACTTGCAAAGTCCATGTGGGCAGACATTGATGATTCCCTTACAAGCCGCAAACTCGGAGTCCAGCCCTTTTCCCCAACCTGTTTAGGACTTCATAAAAGGTGTGCTGAGTGCATGGATGTGGGCTTTATTTGTTTTGCTATTGTGGCTGATTTATTTAGTTTTGCACCACTAAAATTGGGTCTAGTGGCTTGTGCATGTCAGGCAAGTGCTCGCTATCACTGAGCTACATTCTCAGCATTTTTTTTTTTCTAAGACAGGGGGGTCACTAAGTTGCCATCCAGGCTGGCTTTGAGCTTGCAATCCTCCTGCCTCAGCCTCATGGGTGGTTTGGATAACTGTGCATCAACACTCCCCAGTCCTGGAGATTCAAGGTATGGCCTCTTGCATGCTGGGCAAGTACTTCTAACACTGAAATAGCCCCCTACCCCTCCTTTCTGTCTGTTGAGTGGGTTGCTAAGGCAGGAGGGAGCAGAATAGTCTCCCCCAAAGCAGGCCTCATGTGGTGATGATCTGGCTCACACCCTGGTCTTTGGAGAAAGAAGGCAAGAAGCCAGCCGGCCCTGTTCTCACTCATTAACGTGAAGGAGAATCAAGAATTCCTTGCTGAGTACCGTGGGACATGCCTGTAATCCCAGCTACTCAGGAGGCTTGGGCGGCAGCACTGGTCACAAGTTTGAGGCCAGTCTGGATGATTTAGTGAGAACTTGTCTCAAAATAAGGGAGAGAGGGCGAGAGAGAGGAGAGAAGATGAGAGACTGGGATGTGGCTCAGTGGTGGCGCACTCGCTTAGCATGCATGAGACTCTAGGTTCAATCCTCAGCACTACAAAAATAAAATTAAATAAATAAAAATAAAATTTCCTTATAAGTCCCCAGTGGCTTCAAATTTCTTCTTCCCATCTATCATCTGCATCCAAGCTTTCCAGGGGCAGCCAGCTCCCCTCCCCATTCATAGTTTCTCACGGTTTGGTTTGTGGTCCCAGCAAGAGCCTTGCTGCTGCCTGGTCCCCAGCCACAGGCCATACCCAGGTGGAGCAAGATGACCTTCATGATCCTGTCTAATTTCAAGGATGATTCATTGCCTTACCCAACCCGGCTGATTGTGCTTAGGTCCCAAATCAGCTGTCTTCTATTTAATAATTGGTGAAAACAGAACTTAGCAGCCTGGCCTTTTAGGGCTGGTTGCCGGGACTGTGGGGGCTCCCAGCAGAAGTGGGTCTCTAGCCCGACCCCGTGTGGTACATGCTTTGGCAGAG